>JAADYI010000221.1:0-24120 GCA_023338185.1 Lagenidium sp. CBS 127285
AGAGAGAGAGAGAGAGAGAGCCCTTTTAACAAACGAGGCAGCAGTTAAATGCGGTGAATGGAGGGAGAGGGTGCGAGAGATGCGCGCCGAGCCGGGACCGCCAGACCCGACGGCAATAATGATGATGCCACGGCGCCGATGCTCGCTGCGAGACGGCCGGACGGCCGCTGGACAGGCCCTTGGGCCCACGAACTCGAAGAAGCACAGCGCTACTCGGCATCGGCCGCATGTTGCTCTCCTCAGGTCGTAATGAAGACCGCGGATGCAATGCAAAGGCTCCGTTCATTTGATACTCAACAGGAGACAAACATGGTCACGTGGTGGGAGGACCCGCATTGTGGGGGTTGTTCTCCTGGGGCGGGGCCGCGGCGTGGGAGACAAAGGTCCCCAGCCCCATGAGCAGATGCGCGGACTCGGTGTCGTGGACCCGCGCCATCACCGACCGCGGGGTTGTCTCGGGCGGCTCGGACTTGATCTCGACGCCTGCGAAAACGCAGCACCAGCAGCAGCCATGGTGGCTGATGTGAGTCATCGCACGCGTGCCCGAATGGAAACGGTCTGGGACGTACACCCCGTCGCCGACTCGCGGTCCGTCGACCCATGGGGTGAGGAGGCATCGTCCTCGCCCTCGAATGCCTTGGGGTCCTGCAGGAGCGCCACGACAAAGCTATTGTGCAGTCCAACTACCTCAGCAAGAATGGCACGCGATGAGTCAGTCACAGTTCCGCAGCATGGGCCATAGGGGGGGCAGGAGGCACCACATACTATTCTCGTTGCCCAGTAGTCGCTCGGCGATGGCATGGAACTCGTTGAGCGCGAGCCGCGCGAGGAGGTAGCGCTGGAACGCCGTCCAGTACAGCTTCCAGCCATTCGGGTGCCGGCGCTGGAGCGTGTGGAAGAGCCGGGCCTTGAGCTCCCGCAGGCGCATGGCCCCACGCGATCGTCTGGCGCCGCCGCCGCCACTGCCGGTGCTGCTCTGGTTGTCGCTGTTACTGTCGCGGTCGGTCGTGGCTGTGTCCATCGCCCGCTTTGCGCCGACTGGGTGGGTCGACACCGAGGCGCCATGGCGGTTCATGGCAAAATGGTGTGTTCCATTCGCTTGTCTGTGTGCCACAATGGGTATCGGGTGGTCATCGATTAGTGTTGCGCCACATCAATGGACCAGATGCCACCGATGCCACGTGGTCCACGCTAATTTGGACGCAACTTCAACATCCACCAGCCAAAGGGGCGAATCTCAGAGCGCAATGTCGCGCACCCGCGCACCACAATGCGGCATATCCAACCCATTGTACTTAGCCTGACGGGCAGATCAATCAGCGACCGTCGACCTGCGCGTTGCGACGTCGAATCCCATTCGATGCCGTGGCACAGGGTCACGAAGTGAACACCAGTCGATTCACGAATAGCCCACTTTTCGCGATGGTTTTATTAATAGCACCCCCCCCAATGAGGTCGTTTCAAGAGCGCATGCACCGCGGAGGCGTATTCGATCACCGCTTGCTGCCGTGCGACGTGCTCACGTGCCCACGCGCGCCAACCTCGGCGGCGTTGGGGGCTTGAGTGAACGACCGCCTCGGGGTGGTAGGGGGTGAACATCACCGTGCGCGAGACTGGGGGGGCGTGATATATATTTACCCCCCCAGCGACTGCAACAGCAGCAGTCGGCGGTGACGGCTGTGGTGACGGTGGTGGCGACGGTGACGAGAGCTCGCGCAACGACAAGTGCGCCGCTGCTGTCCGGGGCCTCGTCGACGGACCACGCGAGCAGCGCGACCATGGGCGCCGGGGCATCAATGGAGGACCGGGCCAAGCTCCAACAGCGGTCGCGGGTCGTCGCGGCAATCATGGGGCTGACCAACAAGCCCCACCACGCGCCGCTCGTGGCGGCCAAGACCCAGTGGCGGATCTCGGCGCCGTACGCCGGCACGAGCGGCGAGCCCACGGGCCCCGAGCAGGAGCTCCTCCACATCCTCAATGACCCCGTCGGCCAAAAGCACATTGGGGGCTTCGCCAAGAAGATCATGACCGCCGAGACGTTCTTCTGCTGGGTCGAGATCAAGGAATTCCGGGAGGCCCCGTCGTTCGGCTACCGCAAGTCCCTGGCCAAGCTCATCTACAAAAAATACATCAAGAACGGCGCCCCCATGGCCCTCGGGAGCATCACTTCGGACATGATCGCCATGTATGACGTACGTGCTGCTCAGTTTGTCGACGGCGAGCACCCCGACGACGCAATCGGAGTCGGCGTCGCTGCAGCATGCCACTGGCAGAGACTGACTCTATGGACCGCTGCACGTGATGCTTGTCGTCGTGTCATCGTCAGAAAAAAATCTCCGATATGGAGTCCGATTCGACCCTCATGACGCCGGACTTCTATGATCGGTTAATGAGCATGATCACTCAAGATATGGTCCAGAATACGTACATGCGGTTCAAGGCATCGCCCGAGTACGAGACGTACCGGAAGGAGATTAAGGATACGTACAACAAGGTCACCGTCGAGGATTTCGAGTACCTCGAGCTCCTCGGTAGTGGGGGCTTTGGCCGAGTCGTCCATGCGCGGAAAAAGTCGACTGGCAAACATTACGGTGCGTCATGCTGATTAAAACGGGCCAGAAGAGAGGGGGGGCAGATCGCAGTACTGACACGGTGTCTGTGGTATCAAATGGATCAGCGATCAAAATCCAGCTCAAAACGGGTCTCCTGGACGAACATCACGACCAACTGAGCCAGATCACATCTGAGAAAGACATCCTGCAAATCTGTCACAATCCGTTTGTCTTGGATATGCATTACAGCTTTCAGACGTCCGCGCACGCGATCATCGTGACCGAACTCGTGCGAGGAGGAGATTTGGGTGAGGCTCTGAAATCATCCAAGGAGGGCTACATTCAAGAAGATCGTGTTCGCCTCTATGCCGCCGAGATTGGTCTTGCACTCAACCACATGCATGATCTTGGGCTTATTTACCGCGACTTGAAGCCCGGAAACGTTCTGTTGGGGGAGGATGGCCACGTCGTTCTCGCTGACATGGGTCTCGCAGCTGGCTATGACCCAGGGAACCTGAAAAAGGACGAGACTGGAAACACCAAATACGTGCCCCAAAATGCCAAGTTCACGCGAAGGAAGACGACAGTTGGCACACGAGGCTACATGGCACCCGAGATCATCTCAGGAAAACTTGTGAAACGTGACCAGCGACCTGGATACACGCATGCAGTGGATTACTGGAGTCTTGGGGTGACAATTTTCGAGTTGCTGTGTGGTTTTCAGCCATTTAGCATGTATACAGGTGGTAACTTTTTTCAGGAGGTAGCAAATGAGGAGATCTTTCGATTGTCACCACGGACACAGCACAAAATTGAACTACAGAAGATGGCGCAAGGTGTCACGTTCCCACCTCATCTCTCGAAGCATGCCCAAGACTTCTTGCGGCGGCTGTTAGATGTGAACCCAGATAATCGGCTCGGTTGCAACAACGAACAAGGATTCCAGGAGTTCATGGATCATCCATTTTTCGAGCCCGTCGACTGGGAGAAGCTTATGATGAAGCATATCGACCCTAAATTCAAGCCGAACCTGCCCACTCTGACCGACAAGAGGATTTACAATTCTTACGAGCACATGATGTCTCACTTTGACATGCGGGACAAGGACTTCATCCGGCGTAAGTGCCAACGCTGGGGTTTGTGCTGCGATCGTTATTACAGTGTATCTGACCGTGTTTGCATTTCGTTTAGATGATTGGTATGCGGATCCTGAGCCGGAGATGCAGAAGCATTTTGAAACATGGGACTACATTTCGCAGTATACACTTCGTGCAGAGCTTGGAATCTCCAAGGAACTCGACGAGACAAACATTCCATACAAGGTGCTGCAATTGACCGGCGAGGATATGAAAAACAAGACGAAGAAGTAGAGGACATGTCCGCGACACGGCACCATGGTCATCCGATTGTGACGCTGGTGACGTTGGCGTGGGCAACGCTGTAGTTTGTCGCACTAGTACTAGCATGAATATACCCCACGATCAAGACCGCTCCTGATCATTATACAAATCCTGTTCCGCCATTCCGTGAATCAACTGGACCCTAACGAGCGGGGGCGGCACAATGTGAATGCATGGTGTTTGGGTTCCTCAGACAAAAAAAAATATGGTTCTATGGAAGAGTTTTCGTTCATATGAACTCAGTGTGGTGGTACAATTATCATCACCGGAACCTCATGGGCACACGCCACATGCAAGAAGAAATCGCTGGTTCTTTCGGGCTCTTCAGGAAAAAATTAGAGTATTGGTTAGCGTCTCATCGACACACGGGCGTGCGTCTCCACGGCTACGTGTATTTTCTCATCCTCAGAGACCACACCCGTCGTCGTCCAGGGGATCGCTGTGAGGTCCTGGCGTCTACCGAGGACAACGCACGAGCAGCCTGGTCAACGGAGGCAATCGATTCCGAAGGTCCCACCCATCGCAGGGCGAACAGACACCAAATCGCAAAATGAACCAACTTGGATGGTTGTTGCAATTCTTGGATCGTTGTTGGTGTGTGGAGCACTTCTCCCATCACAAAGTCGCTCTGAGCCAATCGATGTTGGTGGGTGGGTTTCGACCCGGTCCAAACCCAAATTGTGTGGAACACACGAATGCAGCAAGTTGGACAAGATGGCTACATTCGATCTTGTGTGTGCCTATTTTCGCTGTCTGCTGGTGCATCAAACAAAAAACGATGACGGTGCTCATGCACTGTTCACACGCGCCACTGGCGCGTTGCGTGCGTGATTAATTCCCCCTGGGGCGTTCATCACGTGCTCGCCGGATGGGGGCCGTCTGGACCGCGCTCACGGGCCGCCGGGAGCGGGCCGAGGGGGCGTTCTACAAGGCCACGCACGTCAACGAGCGGATGATGCAGCAGCTCCAGTCGATCGGGATGGGCAAGCGAGAGCTGTTTGAGCTCCACCAGATCTTCAGCCTGATGGATCGAGGTGCGCGCGGCAACAATGATGGCGATAGATGCGGCGACTGACTTGGTCACACGTTGCAGACAGCTCGGGGGAGATTAATCTGTCCGAGTTCTTCACGTACATTGGTCCGTCAACAAACCGGTTTATGAAGCCGAGAAGAGACGAGTGACGGGGACTGATTGTGGGATTTCTGTGGTAGATGTCAAACGTACGCGATTCTCAGAAAAGGCATTTTCGGTCATGGACCGCGATGGGAGCGGCGAAGTCGACTTTTTGGAGTTTGTCCTGGCCGTCTGGAACTACTGCTCCTTCAGCCACACGAGCCTCGTGCGCTATGCATTTGACCTCTACGACTCGGATGGGAGCGGCGAAATCGAGCTCGATGAGGCTAGTCGCTGCGTTCGGGAGATCTGGGGAAGTGAATGGGAGCAGAATGCGAATGCGCAAAAGGTCATGGGAAAACTGGAAGCCTTGATGCGCACAAACGCCAACAATCGACTCACAATCGTCATGTTTCAAGAATTCGCCCAGCGACACCCCATTTTGCTCTTTCCGGCGTTCCAACTTCAAACGGAGATCCAGCAGCGAATTCTTGGGCCACGATTTTGGCGGAAAGCCGCGCAACGACGCGCAAAGATGAATAGTAGCGATTTGAACTGGCAAAACTTTCAGAAGATAGTGTCTCTTTCCAGGCAGTCAAGTCAGAAGTTTCTTCAGAATGTCGATGATGCGTTGCACGATGAGCTCACCATCCCTACGCCAATCAAGCGCAAACAAAGTCGCGTCGCGAAAATGATCAGCCGGGTCCGAAGTAAGCCGAAGGTCTTCTTAGGCGACGCCGATGACGTCGATGTGAACGCAATCTTGGACATTGGGGCAGATAGCAGCACTGAAGTTGTACCCATTCATGCCAAGCCGAAGTCTAACCCGCTAGCTGCTCCTGCGAGCTCAGTCGGAAGTGCCGAAGTTGGTACCGCTTCACCCGCCTCGCCTGCGAGTCCAGCCGCAAAGAAGAAGAAGAAGAAGAAACATAAGCCCACCGCAGATTCCTCAAACGTCGACGTGGCGAAAGGGCAAAAACTACTGGTGGTGGAAGACTATGACGATGGCTCTGGGAATGGCTAACATGACTTCACAAACGGAGAATGATATTTGCAAGTGGTTCGACATCATCCATGAATTTTGTGATGGACGACATTTGGGAAGCACGCGTTGAGACTTCCAACTGCATCTGACCCGGGAACACAAGGACGCAGTTCCGTCTCGGCCAAATGCATACGTTCGCTGCCTTTGCCGGCTCACTGGGAATTCCCACACATGGCTCTGTGTTCTTCCGAAGCGGAAACCGCCGCCACGTGACCTCACGGAGGGCTGGTGTGAGCCCCGAGTGTGTTGTGCTCGACAGTACCAGTGGGATGGCTTGGCGCAGAAACGGGACCACGGTGCTCATGAGACTGGCGACAAATTGATCCACGTTGTTAGTGAACGGCTTCTCAGCAGCGTCCGTATCCAAGCTGCTGACAAGAACTTGAAATGTCTTTGGGTCGGACTGGTCGGCGATCACGTTGCGAGGAATCATGCGTCGACGACGGGTCGGTGCAGAGAGAAACGAGCGAAAGCTAGTGGAAATGCGCTGCAGACGAGAAGCACCGCGACTCGTTGGCAACAAATTCGTTCGGGGACCCGCTCGCGTGGTCTCTTCATGAGGTTGGCCCTGCTGTCCGACCACATCGAGAGATGGGGATGCGTACAAGAGGACAAAGTCGCCCGCCTCCCAGACCCCATGGCGCACCCAGTGGCGAAGCTCCTCCTGAGCAAATGCCTTAAGATGACCTTTGACAGTCTCTTCCAGGGCTTTCGACAGCAACGCACGAAATTGTCGAGTCTGGGCAAACCCGCCGATTGACTGAGGAAATGATACGTGTTGCCGGCAGATGGTGGAGTGGCACGTACATTCACCCCGGTATTTCTGCCATCGTCATCGCTGCACGTGCAATCGTATTCGATGGCAAGTCGTTGCGCGATGGATCTGAGTATACGATGCGGTTGGGTCGCGACGGGTCAGAGGGATCAACGCACACGCTGGGTCAATTGCAAGGCGGCTACAGAGGACAACACGCACTTGAGCAGGCCAGCGGCGACACTGCGACCGGCAAAGAGCGCGATGAGGAGCCCCCGTCGGCGACTCTGCGACATGGCGATGCGCTCGATGGGCGTCTCCAACAGGGCTATGTTCGGGAGGTCGGACTCTTGGTCGGCCGATTGCGCATTGGGGACGACGAGGGCGTTACCGGCAAAGTTCTGCAGCGCAAAGAGCAGCGCCGCGAGGTTCATGCGCTCGTCCTTAGGGTAGCGGCGCTCAAAGCTCGTGGTGAACGAGAGCGTGCAGTGAAGGGCGCCCGTGTGCCGCTGGACGACGACCGCGCCGTCCATCGTTCGTTGTTATTTGGCCCACGATCGCAGCCATCTCTCGTGTGGCCTTTTGGCTCCCCCGAGTGTAACCTCTGTAACCTGTCTCTTTTCCAAGTGTGCGTTTGCAACTTTTTTGTGGGGGGGTTGCAAAAGGGTTAACCTTCGTGAACAGCCAATCGCATCTCTCCGATGGGGAGTCGTCTCCAGTCGTTAGGGTTGTGATTGGCTCACGGGCGGATCGACCACGCTGATTGGTCCATTGGGCTGCGCCAGTTGACGTCATGACTGAGTGTTCACGTCGCAGGTGTGCGTTTGTCTGTTGGACCAACAGAGTTGGTGTTGCCGAGCCTGGTAACGTGTTCTCTCCCCCAAAACCCCAAGTCCAATGGTCATCGCCAGCAGCAGCAGCGCCGGGCCGACGGCCGATCTCTCGGATTTCACCGAGACCCTCGCGCTCTTCGCGCCCGTGGAGCGCGCGCCCGAGGCCATTGCCGCCGAGCGCCCCGTCGGCCTCGCGCTGGTGCTCGCGCATCGCCCGGAGCGCGTGCACAAGACCAAAAAGTTCCTCCCACCACTCGCGTTCCTCATCCGCGATCGCCCGGATCTCGTGCGTGCACCCCCACTCGTTCCTCGTCGGCGGCGATGATTGATTAATCCTGATGGTGTTTGATTTGTCGGTATTGCCGTTGCCGATGCGCACAGGCCCTGTACCAGACGCTCGTGACGGACCCCGAGCCGAGTCTGACGATCTACAAGGACGGCCACGAGGTCCTCCGGGTCAACCCCAAGAGCGGCTCGGTCAAGGACCGGATCCTCGCGATCGTCGGGGTCATTGGCTATTGCGATGGTAAAGAATCAACACGTCGTCCCGTGCTGTGCATGCAATCGATGCCGTCGTGTGGGTGGACTGATGATCGCATGGATTCCCAGGTTACCCCAACGAGCAGTCGCTGACGCACTACTTCACCCCGGTCGACTACGTCGATATCTTTGCCGACATTGAGGCGTACACGTCGTCGCAGCGGGACTTTATCGCCAACACGGCCAACGTCTCGGCCATCATCTGGCACGCGTTCCTCAACGCCCAGCGGCCCATCAACTGGGCGGGCTTCTACTTCGCCCGGCCCCTGGCCACGCCGACGCCGAGCGAGACGCACGTCCTCGTCCTCGGGCCCTTCCAGGGAAAGAAGGCCTGCCACACGATCCACTACGACACGGGCGTCTGCGGAGCGGCCGCGCGGCTCAAGACCACCCAGCGCATCGCCGACGTGCACCAGTTCGAGGGCCACATCGCCTGCGACAGCGCGTCCGAGTCGGAGATTGTTGTCCCGCTTCTGAGCGACACGGGCGAGGTCGTGGCCGTCCTCGACATGGACTGCCCCGAGAAAAATGGCTTCACCAAGGAGGACGAACGCCAGCTCGGCCGCATCGCCCGACTCCTCGCCGCGCGGTCCGACTGGCACAACCTCCGCCTCCCTTACGCGGAGCTGTGAGAGTTCGGAGCTCGCGATGGGCCTTGGGAGTTGGCATTGTGCCTTCGTCGTTGGGCGTTCGGACTTTGTAATTGCTGCGCCGCTGCATGGCAAAGTCCGAACGCCCAACGACGTGAATCATAAAACGTTGATGGCATTGATACACACCAACTCGTCAACACGCAATTTGTGATCATGCAACATGCAGGCACGCGTTCCTTCCTACACGTCCTCTTTTTCTGTTTGTGTCAATGCGTATGTTGTGACTATATTAGTGTGGCAGTGCCTCGCGCAAATGCTCAAGTCGGCACCGCTCCCAGTGACGTTCGTCCCTCCCCATGATGAGGGGGACCGACTAACGTTACGGTCTCTGCGTGCAGCGATGGGCGGATCGTTGGCCTCGTCGTCCACCGCAATGAGGGCGGACAGCGTCGACCTTTCACCCCGCCACGCCTGGTGCTTGGCCTTTGGATTTGGGGCTTGGGGCCGCCAACTCCAATGCGGGTCCGATATCCGTGGTACGCGCCGCGCCACCGTGATGAGGGGGGCGCGACGCATTCACCGACCAGACCGCGGCAGCTTGAGCAGCTCGGCGTTGCCTGCGCAAGCCCTGGGTCTCCGTGATGAGGGAGACCCGCAAGTGCTGCACAGGGAGCCATCGCCACCGCCATCGCCGTTGACGCCTCTCGAGTGGTTCGCACGCAGTGGCCGAGATGAGGGCCCACGTGTGCGAAGACACACTCCGAGGTCGCACAACACGCGACTTGGCGGTGTCCTTCTCGATCATTGCAGCTCCGCGATGAGGGAGCGCGAACGATCAAGAGGAACGCGTGGACTTGTACGGCGAGCGAGGATCCGAATGGATCGGTGGGTTCGCGGCTTGTGGAGGGTCTGGCACGAGCATTCACTGGACCCGCGGCTGTTGCTTCGGCTGACGCTGCAGCCGACGGGCGCTGCGGAGCTTGCGCTTGGTGTCCTCCGCACTCAGGCAGTCGAGGCACTTGATTGCCTTGTTCTTGCAGCGCCCGCAGCTGCTCAACTTGCGGGCGGCTGAGGATGACGATGATGACGCCGACGGTGACTTGGACGAGGACGACAACGATCTCGAGGACCGAGTGGATCGAATCGACGATCCCGAGCTGTCGGTCGACGACGTGTCGCTGTCCGTGCTCGACGACCGCGGCGATCCACACGACGACGTCTCGGATACGGAAGACGTCGATGGGGCTCGAGTCTTGCTCTGATGCGTTGACGGCGGCGGCTGACGACGCACGCGGTTGTTACTGACCGATTTGGCAGCAACCGACGAAGTGGAGGAGACAGCACGAGTGGACGAGGACGCCACGATCCGCTTGACCCGCTGCAGTGCCTGCGCCTGTGGCTTGGAAAACTGCGACGAAGCGCTCGAGTCACTGCTCGTGCTCATGGGCCGAATTCGATGCCCGCGTTCGTCGCGGAAAAACTCAGTCGATCGCATGCGTCGCGAGGGGATTGGACGGGTCGACGCTTGGGCCTTGGCAGTCGACTTCGAAGTCGCACCAAGCGACGACTTGATGGTCGATGGCGTTGCTGAAATCGGGTGACAACGAGCGGGCAGTGCCTCCGTGTCGGACAACGCCGCGTGTCCTCGTGTCTCGTCGACATGGGTCTGCGAGGGCGAGTCGTTCGACTCCAGATCGACCGTGGCGAGCGAAGCGCTGGATCGACGATGCGTCTCATAGTATGCCTGGATGCGCTGGTCCAGCCACGTGCGGCCCTCGATGCGCATCTCATCGCAGAGCTCCAGCGTCTGCAGGGCCTCGTCCGCTTCCGAGTCTGTCATCGGCGCGTTGATCCACGACCACGACGCCGTCGATGGGGTCGGGGACGATACCGTCGGAGACGTGGGCACCGACGACTGTGCCTCGGTCGCTTCGTCGAAAGACATGGCAGCGGTGGTGGACGCGATCGCCGTCATCATCGGCATCTCCTCAGTCGTCTCCGGAATCAGGGCATTCTCCTCCTCGTCGTCACCATTGGTCTCGTCATTCTCCTTCGTCTCGTCGTCCTCCGAGGGGTCGAACGCTCGAATGTGCGTTGAAGGACCACGACGCTGGGCCTCGCGGACCTTGCGGATCATTCGAGCGCGGTGCTCGGCGATCTCCACCTCCTTCTTCGCACGCTCGTCGTCGCTGAGCTCGAGACGGCGAATGGACTCGTCCACATCCGAGTCGGATGGCGGTAGACCACTCGAGACCGAGGTCGACGATGAGCCCGAACAAGGCGTAGGCGGAGACGCTGGGGATGCGGGCGAGCAAGGCGGCGCTGGCATCTCACGGCGCATCATCGAGATCGTCTCGTGCACGTCGCGACCCCATTGCAGCTCGCGGCAACCCACGGCCACGGCCGTGGACCAGTGCTCGATGGCCGACGCGGGGTCGCGCCAGGCCGGGCCAAAGTCGTAGACCACGGGCGTTTGCAGCTCGTGGGCGGTGGCGTTTGGCCGCAGCGCCGGCTGCGCGTGGCCGTGGCCCGGTCGGAGCATCGGACCGATGATCCCCGGCGGGGTGTACGCCGCGTGACGGCGACGTGGGGGCGGTGGCGTGGTCCGGGGCCGCATGGTCATCGACGATGCCATGGGATCGTGGGCGCGAGCAAAGCACTGGGCCGCTGGGTGACCTTCGATCGCGGCTTGTCCCCGGACGTCGAGTTGGTCGATGGCCTCGTCCAGTTGGATGCGGAGCGACTCGTTGTCGGTCATGACCACGTCGAGGGAGCGAATCCACAGGGCCCCCATCGCCCGGACGATGCCCTGGGCCTCCGTTGCGAAGAGCTCGCCGACGTTGGTTGCAAATGTGCGCGCTACGGGATCGGCGATCATCGACGCGACGTTGCCAAACGTCCGCTGGACGGCCGTGTGGATGAGGGCCTCGTGCAGTTGCACACTGCGTCGGAGGGTGTCGGCTTGGGGAAAGTCCGCTCGGAGGAGCGTGGCGATGTCGAGGGCCGAGGCGACGGTGATCTGCTTGGTGCGCTGCATTGGTGCGTTGTGGCTTGGGAAGTCGTTCTTTCTCGGCGGCCCTGGGGGAATATTGGAAAGTGATAGAACGGCGGAAGCAACAAGCGACACACGGCCACTGCGTTTTTGAGAGGAAAAGACCGCGAGAAAAGACGACACCAGAATCTTATTTGCCGACAACTAGTCCAAGAACATCAGCACCAGCTTGTCGTTTTGCACTCGATACGTGCTAATAGATGAAAACTTTCAGTAACTAGTATCCATAGTTGATCGTGTGCAAGAGTTTGGTGGCGTCCATCGACAAGAACCATCGATCTTGGCTTGCATCTCGACATGAAACAAAGCCAATTAATCCGCGATTGACAGGTGATCGACGGGGGAGGGGTTCTATCATGTGAGGACGTAGTAGAATCGGCAACGTCGAGCTCCATGGTCAGGCAGAGAGCATAGATCGGGTAGTTGAGAAAACGTTACTGCACATCTGATGATCGTTTGAACCGAGACAAGGGAGACTTCGGATCAGAAGCACTGGAACCTGGCGACGTGGACTAGCACTCGGAGCTCGAGGAAAATTGTTTGGTCTGGCGCAAGATGTGGGGCTCTTAGTGTAAGTCTCGCTTGATGAGATCACGCAACGGGATCCATTGTCGGATAACTAAAACAAACGGAAACATGGTGCCCTGACGCCACCCCTGGTCTTCGGACCCACTACTTGATGCCGAGAGAGAGAAATGGCAGTCCGTGGACGTTGAAACGACTTTGTGACGCAAAAGCGCCACGATGCAACACGGACTCCTATGCTCCCTGCGAGCGTGCCGGCGAGACGAGACAACGGGTCAGGATGCCGAGGAGTCTGAGGAGCGTGAGAAGGCGTGCCCGCCCCTACCCAGGTACGAAGTAATTTGTCACAGTTTGCTGGATACGTCGGAGATGCACACCTAATGCGAAATTGTGACACGGTCATTTCCACACTCGAGGATCTACATCGAGCCGAGCATCGGTGGGTACGACTCTCGAAATGCCGCGCTTGTCATCGCCTTCTTTGTCGTCGTCGTCTTGCTTGCAACTTGTCTTGCCCAATCTGTTCTTGCAAATTCAGTAGAAGTAGATGAATTCGCTGGAACGATGATACTTCTTGTTGGCCTGCTGTCATGGCTGAGGCGCAGCGTCAAGGTCGTTCTCAATAGACTCGGGCGTTTGACCAGAAGAAACAAAGGGCAATCACGAGACCGAGGCCGAATATGACGAGGAGAAGGCCACCATTTTGACGACTGCTGAGATGCCGATGACTTCGATCGAGTCCGAGATGCTAGTGGCAAACAGTATTGGAAATACACCATCCTCGAACCGTTGATCCACTGCTCTCAACCACGACTGGTTCTCGACGCAGTGGATCTACCGTCCTCGATTCACTGCCTCCATCACAGTTGTCATCGATCGCATCTCCTCGAAGCCCTCACCTCCAGCTTATTTTTTTCTGAAGTCAAATTGGACATATCAGCAAAAAATTAGATTCGAGTGCAGGTCGTAGATTTTCGACCGATTACTGCGTTGCTTCCGAAGGTACTACTTCAAAGTGAGCTAAATCATTCGATGAAGCCATTCCAAATCATGAGCTGGATCCAACTTGGCTCCTCCACATGCGCCTTCAGGCCAACTAATTTCCGGATTCATCCCATAAGGATAAACGTCGACACCAGCAACCCCCGCCCAGTCAAAATCAATCAGAACAACCTTCTCTTGCGAACCATGGAGAAACACATTGGGTAGCCGCAAATCTCCGTGGACAAAGTTGTTTGCACGCATCTCATCAAGCAGCAACTTCAGTTGGCTTTGGGCATCGTCAGGGTTGGTGGCTTCCGATATACTCTTCAGTTCCCATTCTTCCATCTCAACACGCCACCAAATACCATTAGGACAAGCCAGCTCACAGCTCAACAATGGCGGTGCATTTCCGGTAGCTGCGCAGAAGCGGTGCACGGTGTCCCCATAGCGTCCTTCCACAAACTTGACGATTCTTCCTTGGCCATTTGCATACACAGTTCTCGTACTATGCGCGTAATTAGGCGTGCAACCAAATGGGAGACAAGTAGCAGGGACCTTGCTGAGTTTATCTTGCGCATAGAAATCAAACAAGGCGAGGACAGCACGCTTTAACGATGCCAGACACAGTAACACAGTTTGCCGCAAATGGTTCGGTGCAGCCAATGGAAGTTGAGGCGACAAATGCTCATGAACAATCGATCCGTTGATGTTCAGCGCCGCTGATACTCCCAGCCACGGGCCTTCCAGTTCCACCAGCAATGCTGGAATCTCAGAGTATCGTTTGAACTCCGGTTGGTGAATGTAGTAACCAATGCTTTGCATTCCGGCGTCGCCTTCTCCTCGCTCCACCTTGACTTCCAAGTTCATGCACAGCAATCCTCTTTTGACGGATCTAATTGACCCGGCGTTTTGAGACTGAGAATGAATAGCGATGCCAAGATACGATTGCAAGAGTTTGCGGAATGTCGTCGCTCGTTGTGCTTCAATCGGATAGTATTGTTGCATTTGCCTTCGCCACTTTTCCTGCAAACGTCACGTCCTCAGCAGTTGTTTCAATCTTCCCTCGACACCCACCTACAAACTCGCAAAAGATGGGATTGAGCAACGTCAAGGGAAGGACGTCTTCTGGGCGATCCACTCGATCGCAAATGATGCGACCATCTTGCACCAGAAAAGACGACCAGACATGACGTTTGGCGAAGGAACTTGGGGTTTGAAGGTCGGCTGGTAACATTCTCACTCGCTTCCTGGGTGGAGCAATGGCTTCTTCCGTGTGAACCACCACGACCAATACGTGGATTTGATCGGTGGACGGCTCAGGCATATCCTTCAACACCTTCTGAAGGCCCGACTCCCCCTGCAGTTCATTGTCGTCGTGCGTCAGCGCGTCGATTAGAGCGGTCATTTCGCCTTTCTTGAGTTTCTTCACGTCGTTCGAGCTGGATTCGAGCTATGTGCCGTCGCTCTTCCTGGCGAGGAACAGCTGCAGTTCATCTGCATCGCACTTGATCTTGTGCTCCTTTTCCTTCTTGATGGCCTTCTTCAAGTCATCCACAGACTCGCTTGCATCGATCGTCACTGGGAACGAGCTTCCCCTCACTCGCAACGAGCGCGCAGAATAGCTTCAGCATGGTATCCGATTGTTGGTGCAGGACGTGTTTCAGCCTATCAAATGGTGCAAACGAAATGGTTCTCGACGTTTGGCTGACCATTTGATGGAAGTGGACGGAACAACTTTTGCGCTGGACAGGGATTTTGATTTGAACGAATTATTAGTGGCAATCGTGTTGTTGCTCGTAATTGTGTTCGAAGGGAGAGCCAAACTGGTCCCTTGATGTTGTATCTTGGCACACAGCCAGCACCAAATCAAACAGATCCTTGGTTCTGCGCCGGCCCAATTCGTCCCGAATATCCGGACACGCTCATTGCAGTCCTGTAATCCACGTCTGTGGTATCCTGTCACCAAGCGCCTGTCTCAACGGGCAACTGTTCACCACAAATGCCCACCGCACATTGAGCGGTTTTGAGTCACATCTACCGGAGCAGCCGATCCGGATTCCGAGCCTCGAGTCTCGAGGCCCTTGAGGCGCCTCAGGGTCCCCGAGGCGTCGGAAGTGTTGACTCATTTATTCCATTATCGAAAAAACATAAGCGAGGCTTTGAAGGCGACAGCGTCGTGTGTGTGCGCGTCGGATCTCCAATGCTCGCGTCGTCCTCTTTCTTGCACCCCCTCAGAGCCCCAGGCCCTGGCCTATTTGCGATGGACGCGGCTTTGCGGCCATCGCACACACTTGGGGTTGTTGTATCTTGTTTGGCATTCTGTCCGTGTTGGTTGGTGGCCCTTCGTGGCATTGTCGGCGATCTTTCCAGGAAGTCCACTGACGTTTCCGTTGTGGGTTGGTCAAAACGACGCCAACCCTACCCCTCTTCCAATTAGGCTGTCACCAGGTTGCTCAATTCGGTTCGCTCCCCGCGCCGCCTTGTCTTGTTTTTTGTATGTGGGAGGTGTTCCAGGATGAAAATATGTACATGTCCATCTGTTCCAGGTTCCAGGTTTCCAGTTCTTCCTCCCAGTTTCCCAAGATTCCCCAAACCGACTGACTGTTGCAGCCCCCAACAGACAACACAAACAACCACAATAACGACCGGCGGCCACAGTGGCAAACGCATTCGCCCATTTGGTCCCGACGGCGTGTGCGTGTCTGTGGGAGGGAGGGGCCGAAATGCCGACGACCGCGAGGGACGCGCCACACGGTGTCGCAGGCGGAGGCGCAGGCGGAGGCGGACGCGGGGACCAGCAGCACGTCGTCGTCTCGATGGCCCTGGACAAGGCCGATGCCTCGACGCGCTCGATCTCGACGGCCTCGTTGAGCTCCTTGGCCAGCAACACGAGCAGCAACACGAGCAGCAACAGCAGCAACAACCATGACAATGGGATGATCGCCGTCAATGGCAGTGGGGGCGAATCCGCCGCGCAGCACGGCGAGATCTCCTCGCGGGCCCACGAGGAGGTCGTCCGTGAGCTCGACGTCGACCCCCACTACGGGCTCTCGGCCCTCGACGTGGAGCAGCGCCAGCGCGAGCACGGGCTCAACCAGCTCGAGACCGAGGAGGACGAGTCGATCGTGGTCAAGTTTCTCGGCCAGTTCAAGGACCCGTTGATCCTCCTGCTCATGGGCTCGGGGGTCATCTCGGTGGCCATGGGCCACACGGACGATGCGATCTCGATCGCCGTGGCCATCACGATCGTCGTCACGGTCGCCTTTGTCCAGGAGTATCGCTCCGAGAAGACCCTCGAGGCCCTCAAGGAACTCGTGCCCCCGCGCTGCCATGCGATCCGCGACGGCACGACCGTCGAGATCTTCGCCAAGGAACTCGTCCCCGGGGACATCATCGTCGTCCACGTCGGCGATCGGATCCCCGCCGACGCGCGGCTCATCGAGGCCGTGGACCTCGAGGTCGACGAGAGCAACCTCACGGGCGAGACGCTCCCCGTGGTCAAGCACACGAGCCCCATCGAGAACGCCCACCTGCATCCCGTCGCCGAGCGCAAGAACATTGTCTACATGGGCACCCTCGTCCGCGCCGGCCGCGGCCGGGCCGTCGTCTACGGCACGGGCGCCCGGACCGAGTTTGGGCTCGTCTTTGAGGTCATGCACAAGGTCGAGGACCGCAAGACCCCACTGCAGAATAGCATGGACACCCTCGGGAAGCACCTGTCGATGTTCTCGATTGGGATCATCGCGGTCATCTGCGTCATTGGCATCCTCCAGGGCAAGGGCCTCCTGACGATGCTGCAGATTGGCGTCTCGCTGGCCGTCGCGGCGATCCCCGAGGGCCTCCCGATCTGCGTGACGGTCACGCTCGCGTTTGGGGTCATGAAGATGGCCAAGCGCCACGCCATCCTCAAGAAACTCCCCGCGGTCGAGGCCCTGGGCTGCATCAATGTCATCTGCGCGGACAAGACCGGGACCATCACGACCAACAAGATGGAGGTGATTGAGGTGTTTGTGCCCTTTGAGAGCGTCTACGCCGAGGTCAACGGTATCGGCGCCCGAACGGCCAGTGGGCGGACGAGCATCACCTCGACGGCGGGGATCAACTGCCACGTGACCATGCGGGGCGAGCCGGTGACCGAAACCAGCCACCCGCATGTCTACCACTGCCTCCTCGCCGGCGCGCTGTGCAACAATGCAACCATCGTCGACGGCGAAGTCATCGGGCAGGCCACGGAAGGGGCGGTCTTGATGTGCTCGCAGAAAGTGGAAATCACCAAGGAGACCCTCAAGCAGCACAATCGCGTCAGTGAAGTGCCTTTCAGCTCGGACAAGAAGTGGATGGCCGTGTGCTGCGAACAGAATGGATTCCGCAAGTGGTACATCAAGGGCATGACGGAGGCGATTCTCGCGCGGTGCGACAAAATCGAGGATAACTGTGGTCGCCTCAAGGATATGGCGGCTGGAGACCGTGAACGAATTCAGACCGAGTCCCTCCAGATGGCATCGCGCGGATTGCGAGTGCTCGCTATGGCGTTCGGCGATCATTCTGATCGGGGGATGGTGTTTGCCGGACTGGTGGGAATTTCTGATCCACCACGTGCCGGAGTTGACAAGGCGATAGTCGCACTTCGTTCAAGTGGTGTGCGCACGGTGATGTTGACGGGTGATTCGAAGGAGACCGCGATTGCCATCGCGACGAAGGTGGGCATTATTACGTCAGACCAGTATGGGGACAGTGAAAGTCCCGAGGATTTTACGGTCTCGGGCACTGAGCTGGAAGCGATGGACATGATGGAATTGGAGAAGCGAATTCTCAACACGGCAGTCTTTTATCGTACCTGTCCGCGACACAAGTTGAAGATTGTTCGCGCATTCCAGGCTGCGGGACTGCAGGTTGCCATGACAGGAGATGGTGTGAATGACGCCCCAGCTCTAAAAGCGGCTGACATTGGTATCGCGATGGGCACCAGCGGCACCGATGTGTCGAAGGAAGCGTCGGATATGATTCTCCTGGACGACAATTTCGCAACGATTCTTTGTGCGATGGAAGAAGGCAAGTCAATCTATCACAACATCAAGCATTTTCTCCGATTCCAATTGAGCACAAGCATCTCAGCATTGTCACTCATCGCGATTTCTACGTTGTTCGACCTCCCGTCGCCGTTGAATGCCATGCAGATTTTGTGGATTAACATCATCATGGATGGACCACCAGCCCAGAGTCTTGGTGTTGAGCCTGTGGACCGAGATGTGATGAAGGAAGGGCCTCGATCCAAGGATGCAGATATCATCACGCGGTCCATGATCAGAAGAATCTTGTGCTCGGCGTTTTTCATTGTGTGTGGAACCTTGTTCGTTTTCTACAACGAACTTGCAGTCGATGGGACGGTGAGCAAGCGCGACAGAACAATGAGTTTCACGACATTCGTGATGTTCGATATGTTCAATGCGCTATCCTGCCGATCTGACGACAAGTCGGTGCTTGAGATTGGATTGTTTTCCAACACATTCTTCGTCTATGCTGTTGGAGCATCCTTGGTGAGTGTGATGTGTCTGTTTAAGACGAGCGTTGCATAAACTAACACTTCTGACTCTGTGAAGGTGGGGCAGTTGCTCGTGATCTACTTCCCGCCATTGCAAGCCGCGTTCCAGACTGAGGCGCTCTCGGCCGCCGACATTGTCTATGTGTGCTCGATTGCTTCATCAGTGCTCATCTTCGATGAGTGCCGGAAATGGTGGGACAAGAAGAAACGCCACCATGCGGCTCTTCGGTCTGCCACAGCAACGGGAAAGAAGAAGAAGCGATCTTGGCAAGGCAAGGCATACGAAACTGTATAATGTGCACTGCTCCATCGTTCTGCACTAGCGGACTGCAACAGTCGCGTTTGGGCAGTTTGGGTTCTCGTTCAATCAATTGTTCGTGTCCGTAGATTGTACACTCCTCAATAAATATACAGGAAAAAGATACTTTCACAAATTCTAGTAGCACAAATGTACATGTATGAGCACAGCACTCAGTGCGATCAATCACTTTCCAACTCGGCCCCTCTCGCGGAATAATTTACACGGCAAGCGAGGTCCACAGGGGACCAAGCAGCCGCTCGGTGGCATTGCGCATGGCGATCGTGACGTCCAGAAGTCCCAGGGCAATGGCACATGGGACGTTTGCAGGGTACTCGCCTTCACTACAGATGGAGAAGAAGTGCTACATCACAACACAACAAAAAAAACACTTAGAACTCTTGACAACCCCCCCTCCCCGTCGTCAAAACACGCAAATACACACTCACCCGTGCCGAGCTCAAGTCCCGGGGGATCCCATCGCCGATCGTGTACATCGCCCCGCAGTTGTATGCGGCCTCCGGGTCCCCGAGATTGGCCGCGTGCGTGTACTGTTCGAGGGCCTTGGTGTGGTTCTGAGAGCATGCGCCGTCCCAGCCATCATGGAAGCAGGCGCCGGTTTTCCGCACGGCCTCCGAGTCGTTGAGCCACGCCGCGCGGTTGTAGAGATCAAAGGCCTCCTCCAGCGGGGTCTTGGGGCTGCGCATCCACAAGGGGGGCGAACTGGAAACTACTCCCTGTGTCGTTGTTGACTCGCTGTTTGCACTCGCGTCCGACTCTACCAGAGGGAAGATGTGCTGGCCAACGTGCTCCAGGAGGAAGGCCGCGTTCACGAGGGCCTCCTCGGAGCCAAACTCGGCCAGCAGTCGATACTGGAGGTACGCCCGAATGTAGTCGCCCTGCTGGTAGCACGCGTAGGCCTTGTCCATGGTGAAGGGCATGTCCGCCAACAGCGCCGGGTTTACCGCCACCCGTCGGAACAACTCGAGGGCCTTGTCGCAGGACTTGGGGGTCCCCGCGCCGCGATAGTACATGATCCCGAGGTTGAAGAGCGACTGGCTCGACTCGGTATATGCGGCCTCGGTGAAATGCTCAAACGCCAGGCTCTCGTTCCTCGGGACCCCGCGGCCGTTCAAGTACGCCGAGCCCAGATACGTGTGGGCCTCGACGTAGCCGAGGTCGATGGCCTTCTCAAAGTACTCGACGGCCTTGGTCTCGTTCTTCGGGACACCCGCGCCGGTCAAGTGCAAGACCCCAATGCCGTGCATCGCAAAGCCACTGCCCTGGGCCGCCGCGCGTTGGAAATACTCCATGGCCGTCTTGTTGTCCTGCGCGACGCCGACGCCATTGGCGAGCATCATCCCGTAGTTGGCCTGGGCCAAGGGCTCACCGCCCTCCGCGGCCCGGCGAAAGTGCTCTGCGGCCCGCTGATGATCCGGTTGGACCCCCGCGGCATCGTCGCCAAAGAAATACGTCTCCCCGAGGCGCTGGGTGGCCTCGGCCCACTGTTCGTCCGCGGGGTTGGCCGCGACCGAGCGAAAGTACTCGAGTCGCTGCACGGCGTCTTCATTGAGCTCCTCGTTGAGCGCGCCGGGGGCCACGTGCTCCTCCGACAGCCGCACGAGATCGTGGGGGCGCTCGCCGCCCTGCTCGGCGATGGTCTGGACGTTGGACTCGGCGCAGCGGTGATAGTAGCGGATGGCATTGCTGCAGCGGTCGCCCTTCCAAAAGCCCTCGATGGCCCCCGTGAACATCTTGTAGCCGATGACGAGCGAGGCCATAAACTCCTGCTCCCGGGCCAGGTCCATGAGCAACTCGGTCGCGCTCTCGTGCCGCTCGGCCGTCGTCACGTCCTTGCGCCGCGGGTGACCAAAGTCGATGAGACTGAGCATCGCGAGCGTCGCGGCCGCCGACGAGAGCCCCGCGTCCGCGGCCACCCGCAAGTGCCCAAAGGCCGAGGCAAAGTCCCGATTCGCCGTGGCATGGGGCTCGAAGAACTCGACAAACGCCAGGCGCTCGTGGGCAAAGAGGTCATCGGTCTCGGCGGCGAGCGCCCGGAGGGCCCCGAGGATCTCGTCGTTGGGGCCCTCGGCGTGGAGCCGCTCCTCGAGGGCGAGATAGGCCTCCGAGGGCTCGTGCGCGGGGGCGCTTCCTTCGCCATCGGTGCCGCCGCCGCCGTCGTCGTCGTCACCGTTGCCATCCCCGTGCTCGAGGAGGTCCTCGGCGAGGGTCTGGGCGTCGACAAAGCGCTCATAGAGCTCGGGGAGCTCCTGCAGGAGGTCCGCGGTCATGAGCGGCGCGGCGTCCTCGATGAGCTGCTTGAGTTCGGCGATGGTTTTCCGCTCGTCCGAGGTCGAGGGCGTGCCCTTGGCCTCGAAACGCGCCTCGAGCGTGTCCAGCGTCGCCTGCATGCGCTCGACAAAGGCCGCGCGGTCCTCGGCCGTCGGGGTCGTTGGGGTCGTCGTCGTCGTGATGCGCACGGGCTCGCGCGCGCTCACCGTCGCGGCGGGGCCCCCATCGGTCCCCGCTGCCCCAGCTCCAGCAGCGGCAGCGGCAGCGGCAGCAGACGCCGGGGGCTGGTGGCGGCGTGTCCACGGCTGGGCCTGGCCGTCGTACTCGACCGTGAGGACCGTCACGGCCGCCCGTCGCTGCGTGGACGTGTCCTGCGGCGGCCGATCGGCGTTTTCACCCCCCGGGGGGGCGCTCGATGGCGAGGAGGAGGGCGACGGCAATGGCGACGGTGGGGCGTCGTCAGCAGGACCGCCGCCCGTGGTTGTTGTCGAGGTCACTGGCTGCTGCTCCTGCGGCTGCGGGTTGTTGTCGTCGTTGTGGCTGGGAGCCCCCGCCCCCGCCCCCGCCGCGAGCGTCCCGTCGACTCTGGGGCCCGTGGCGGAGGAGGAGGGGGCCACGAAGAGCAGCAGCAGCAGCAGCAGCGACAGCGACAGCGACAGCAAGCGCAGCGCGTGAACACCGGCGAGGACGCGCATGGCCGGCGGCGTCGAGAAGGAACTGCTCGAGGGCTTCCACGTGGGATTTTTTGCACTTGTACTCGACAGTATTGTGGCTCGGTCGGCGTTCCGACGTATGGATTCTGGGAGGTCCCTCGACGCTTGCCCAGGGAGCCTTTTTCCAGTTTTGCAATGCTTCATCAAGTATGACAAACGTATGCATTATGACGAGTTCCTGGCGTACAGGGGCGACAGCGGTGGCTCCATGATGATGCGCGTGGTGGCGGCGTCGCGTGCAAGCGGCGGGTCCTGGGGACCTCGCATCCGCGACGAGACGCAGCGACCTCAGGCGCAGCAGGGCAGCACAGGCAGCACGGCAGCACCGCGTGCGTTGCGCGGCCAGGGCGACGGAGGAGTCCGATCCCGACGATCGGATCGGCCCTGGTGAGATCCCGGGAGACCTGGGACACGTGGTCCTTTTGACGCTGTTCATCGTTGCAAGTCGAGCATAGCGCCTTGCCGAAGCCGCCTCGATCCATGACCCGACAGCGAGTCCGTGTGGGATGCAATCGCACAAGCATTTGCCGCGGATCGTGCTTCGACATCCGTGGACAAGCCGATGTGTTCTTCTCATTATACATGGGATCCGTTGGGGTCGCAAGGCAAGCACGTTGAGCATTGGAAAGTCGCTGGAAAACATGGTGCTGCGGTCGTATCCAGGGTAACCAATTCCCTCGAGCCACGCGGCAACTTGATCCTTTCTGCATAGCGTCGTGGTCGCCCACCACAGCGATCGTCAGCGGCTGCTGTGCTTTACTCTCGGACGTCGTGCTGGATGCTTCTTCCGCAGTCGTCTGCTCTCTTCCATGAGTCTTCGTTTACTTGAACGTGCTCATTGGTCATTGGTCATTGCTACACACCAATGCGAGGGCTTCAAAGGGAATAATGGGCGTGTGGAAATGGGCAGTTACCTCCGAACTCCGTCACTGCGGGAACGGCACACTCCCAGCTCGTCCACGGAGCACATCGAGTTATGGTTCGTGGTTTCCGTGTCCTTGGAGTTCCCATCTAATGCCAAGCGCAAGCCAAAGCGTGCGTTCTGGACGTCCGACCCTTGGCTGGTTTGGAAACGGGCATGTGCGTTGATTGATGGAGCTCGACTTTCAATACACCGGCAACGCGATAGAGATCGATCACGTATTTGGGTCCATCGAGCTGAGCTTGTTGGCAGATTTCGTGTCCACACGTGGAATTTCTCAACTACGAGCATTTTCCCCTTTATCTGGATTCGACCAACTCGTCATTTGTCCCCGATTCCTTTTGGCAATGCGTTCCTATCCAAAAGAAATGTTTAAATACCAACTCCAGTGACCGTGACGAGCTGTAGGCTAGTAACCATGGCCCCTGAGCATCGTCTGCATGGAGTTTAGCGGAAAATTGGGATCGTAACCTTTTAGAATCGGGCATTCGCGACGATCAAACGTGGTGACACCTATTCTAAAGCGTGTGGGTCACTGGTGTTGCCTCGACGCATTGAGACGCTCCCAGAGAACGTGGAAGACCACAAGTCGGAGATTGAGCCGTTCAGATTGTGAAGATTCGTCTTGAGCGACTGTGTGGCGGCGCCTTTGAGGCCAACTGCACGATGTCAGCTCCAGGCCAAATGCCGACTGTGATTTTATCGAACTAAACAACCCACACGTGTGTAGGCTACTTCTCCGTGCACATCGTCGCGAACACAAGTGGCTCTTCATGTTCGTCGTGTCGTGGCATCGACTGGACAGAGAGTGGCGGACGTAGTGATTGGCGCAAGACTGGGTCGTGCACGAGATGGGTGCAATACCACAGAAGTGTGGTTAAGTGGTCCCGTGTACTTGAAGAATTCTTTTCCCGACCGAAACCCATGTTCAATTAGGCCGAGTTTTCGCGTTTGGCGATAG
>JAADYI010000222.1:0-23999 GCA_023338185.1 Lagenidium sp. CBS 127285
CACACACACACAAACGCATTTGTATGCAGCGCCGAGATCCACCGCCTCGACGCGGCGCTCAAGGACGCCAACGAGGGCTTCAACGTCTGTCGGAGCTGCGCCTTTGAGAACTTCAAGCGCATGCTCTTTTGCACGCTCTGCGGGGACGCCATCGACCACCACGACAAGACAACGGCCGTGGCCTCGTCGACGACGCCCACGGCGACCCGCCGCTCGACCCCACGGCGTCTCGACTCGTGGCGACGGACCCGCCGCCGCCAGAGCAGTCACGACCTCGAGGCCTTCATCATCACCATCGACGCCCCCGCCTCGCCCCCGTTGGCGACGCCTACCAGTAGGCGCTCGGCGGAGGCGCTGCTCGCGCAGCAAGCACTCCGTCGGAACCGGCGCCAGCGCCGCGCGCGACGCCGACGAGAGTGGCAACGGCGGGCGATCCCGGCAGAGGGCAGCGCTGCCCGGCGGCTCGTGTGGGCCCGTGACCCCTCGGCCCACGGGCGATTCCCCGGGTTTGTCTTCGAGATCACGGGTTCTCCTAGACGCGCGGGACTCGACAAGGTTCCCGCGGTGCCCGCAGATGCCGAGGACGCCCCCGTGGGGACGCTGCCCGTGGAGCCCAGGACCGTCGAAGAGCGCGCCACGGCGCTCCGGGAGGAGTGGCAGGCGACGACGTGGCGCCTCGTGGACGCCGACCAGGCGGACCCGTCGCGGTTGCCCATGACCGAGACCGTGCTGACCGGATCGGAGCGGACCGAGGTCCTGCAGCTCTTCCAACGGGACTTTCCCTCCAAGTACGCGCAGTTTGTGACCTCGACGGCCGCGGTCCTCGTCCCCGCGGACGTCGCCCACCTCCGATTGCACATCCACCGGGAGCGCGTGTACCGCGAGTCGATCGACTCGTTCGGGGTCATCCGCACCCCGCACATGCGCTCGGCCATGCGGATCAACTTTGTCGGCGAAAGTGGCATCGACGCCGGGGGCGTCCACCGCGAGTGGTTCATGCTCCTCCTCGACAAGGTCCTCGACCCCACCACGGGGCTCTTCCGGTGCGTCGACAAGGGCGAGCAGTGCTACTACCTGAACCCCCACTCCCGGGAGTGCCTCGGCGAGCACCATCTCGTCCACTTCTTCGCCGTCGGGCGATTGCTCGGTCGGGCCCTGCTCGAGGGCTGCGCCACGGGCCTCCACCTCGCGCTGCCGCTCCTCAAGATCATCCTCGGGCTCCCTGTGAGCCTCGATGACCTCGAGTTTTTCGACCCGGAAACGTACAAGAGCATGCTGTGGATCGCCGAGCACGAGGAGATTGGCGAGCTTGGGCTGGACTTCACCGTGTGTGATCAAGCTGGCGGCAAGGTCGTCGTCTCGGAGCTCGCCCCGGGTGGCGCCGAGGTCGCGGTCACGGATGAGAACAAGATGTTTTACCTCGAACGCAAGCTCCAGGTGCTCCTGTTCGAGAGTGTCTCGGAGCAGCTCTTTGCGTTCTTGAAGGGCATCTACGAGGTCGTCCCCCCGGAGGTCTTGATGATATTGGACCCCGAGGAGCTCGACTACGTGCTCTGTGGGTCCGATGAGATCGACGTCGACGACTGGGAGCGAAACACCAAGTACACCGAGGACCTCCACGACCACCCGGCGATGCGGTGGTTCTGGGAGATTGTCCGGGAAATGCCCAATGAATACCGACGGCGCCTTCTCCTCTTCTCGACGGGCTCGTCTCGTGTGCCCCTCGCGGGATTTCATGCGCTGACCAGCTACGACGGACGCGTGTGCCCATTCACCTTGAACGGTATCAAGCTGATCGACGAAGGCTACATCATCAGCCACGCCTGCTTTAATCGACTGGACCTCCCCCGGCATGTGAATCGCGACGAGCTACGCACTGTGCTCTACGCGACGCTGAGCACGGACTTGTATGGCTTCACGTCCGATTAGCCAAACACTCAGCACCATATTTAATTCACGGCCATCCCCGTTGATAATCGCAAACTTTTTACAGGACAGTGCGACCAGTACAACGCATGTCACGTGGCTGCTTAACTAGTTTGCTGGACGTAGCGCTCAAACACTGGACGAGCGGCCTTGATGTTCAAGTGGACGGTTGCAGGCTCTACAAGAAGAGTGACAAGGTCAGCCATTTCGCCATGAGAAACCCTCCGGCATGGATCGGCACGCACGGATTTGCTGATCTGACATGATCACCATGATGTAAGTGTTGGTCGTGAAGAAGTCGATGAACGCGGTGAAGTTGGAGTTGCGAACCTCAAGACCCTGGAATTGGGCTTGCGTCTTGGAGCAGCTCAGCTTGAACTGCTTGATGATATTGCTGATCTTCTCAAAGCGATGGATGTCACGATGGTTGGTGTGGGTGGCATGGGAGATCACGAGAAATGTCGCGCGCTCAAACAGCACGACTTCATCCGCATTACAGATCGAGCAGAAATTGTTGAGATGCTTCTCCAAATCCTGAATGTTCGGAATCAAGGAATAGACGATGGATGACCACGCTCGGTACAATGTTTCATCCCAGATCGACGTCCCAAAGCACACGGTCGGGAGCGATCCGACGCGTGACATGATCATTTCCTTCTTTTGGTCAAACACCTGGACAACGCAGGGGCCAACCGCAACGTCGGCATCAACAACACAGTCGCCTGGACGAACGTCAACTCTGCTGCGCCGCGCACGTACCCGGTCGCGCTGGTCCTCCGGGACGAGATCCATCTTGTGAATGAGCACAAAGACCTTGGCGTTGCTCGAATTCTGATCGATCGCCTCCAAGCAACCATCAAAGTGCGCCATGTCTTTCTGCAAGGGCGTGAGGTCAATGTGAGTAAACCGTCACCTGTCCACGATCGCCGCGCACGTACGTCAATCTCGCGACTCTCAATGTCAAAGACGTAGATCAGGAGCTCGACACTGCGGAAGATGTGGTCGCGCTGACTCTCAAAGTAGTTTTCGTAAAATGCATCCTGACTGCGCACCATTGATGAATCAGCTCACGCATCGTCATTCCTCACGGGGTTCCGCAACGTCGTACCCGCCGCAGTCCCAGAGGTTGAGGACGAGGTTGCCCAGGAAGCGCACGTGCGAGTGCTCAACGTCCACTACAGCAAGAGAAAGAGAGAGCGTTAGTGGTGCGTTGCCTAGGTGCTGCAAACCGACGAAAACGATGGGGAGGGGGGGGGAGGGGCGTACGCGTTGGGCCGAGTCGCATGGTATCGCGCGCTGCATACGCACAGGGGCGACAACACGGCGTTTTTGTGTGAGAGATGGATAGAATCACAAGGGCAGTGGCATCAGCGCATACCGAGGTAGTTGGCAAAGATGATGGAGCGCATTGAGGTCTTGCCGGACCCGGACTTGCCCATGAGGAGCACCTGTAGCGTCGCAGTAGCAGCAGCCACGGGACGAGAGAGAGAGAGAGAGAGAGAGAGAGCGAACGAGAAAGAAGGTCCGCATGAGTGCGTTAATGCGTGGGAAACGCGCAGACGCTGGACGGACGGACCGACGGACGCTCTCACCTTCTTCTTCATCGTTGCCGCTGTTGCTGTTGGAAGCTTTCTCGGACAACATGCATACCAGCAGGGTGTAGGGGCGAATTTGAATTGGTGAGTTGAATTGAAAATTACAATTCAACAGTTGAATCGCAAGACCCATGCTGACGCATTTTCTGTAGCCATCTTGCCAACAATGCCATGACACAAAATAGCTTCCAAGCTCACCGATCCCGAGCATCTCCATTCGCGACCGCCTCTCGGGTGGGGCGGAGAATGACCGACGCCGCGCGGACTCCGCCGGTAGTGCGAACCTCGCGGCCCACGTCGGCGGCGCCGGCGCTCGGCGTCCAGCGGCGGCAGTGGAACGCCCCGCCGTCGGGGCTCTTCCCCACGGCCCCAGTCCCGACCACTCGGAAGGCCCAGCACAAGACGCCGCCGCCGCCGCAGCAACCACAACGGCAACCGCCGACGCCACCGTCGACGCAGACAAAGCGACTCGCCGCGTCATCGATGACGCCCGCGACTGCCCGGCGCCCGATGACTGCACGCCCCGAGCGTGAGCGAGCGTCGTCGCCATCGCGCGGGGCCACGTCCCGCCAACTCGCCACGACAGCCTCGACGGCCGCCGCCTCCAGATTGGCGATGTCTCGGCAGGAAAAGCGCGACTCGACGCGCGACGCGATGGTCCCCTCCCACGAGGACCGCGCGTGCTCCCGCTTTGTCGTCGACAAGCGCCGGATGTCGGCGCTGACCGAGGTCCAGAAGGACGCGATCGCCCGGGGTTCCCCGACGCGGCTCTCGCAGGTCACGTGGGCGAGGCTCCAGAAAGCGATGGATGAAGCGGAGCGGGACTTGCCCTTTGGGCGACTCGAGAGGATCAACCAGCTCGCGCACTCGCAGGCGCTCGACGCCGCCGCGGCCGCGCGAGTCGACGCTGTCCGGAGCGCACAGGTGAAGAAGAGCCTCAACAAGCAGGACGTCGAGGCCGACGACGTCCGGCCGCTCATCGACATTGCCTACTGGTCGCCGTTTCTCGAGGTGCGGCGCGACGCGGCGGCGGCGATTGCTTCGTTGAGCCGCAATGGTACGTGGAGTAGCGGGGAGGGGTGGGTGGGTGGGGCGATCAACCAAAAAACGTTGTGGTTGCCTGACGCGATGGTGTGCGTAGCTGCCAATCTGGAGCTGCTGTCGGACGTCGGGGCCCTGGGCGCGCTGGTCTCAATGCTGAGCGCCACCGATAATCGCGTGGACCCCGAGATCGCCCGCGACTGCGCGCATGCGCTGGCCAACCTGGCCAAGCTCGACTCGGTCAAGATCAAGGTCCTGCAGTCCCCTGACGGCCTCGAGTGCCTGTTCGCGCTCATGCACTCGTTCGACCTCAAGCTTCGAAGCATCGCCTTCGAGCTCGTCAACAACCTCGTGACCATCGAGGAGCTCCGGCAGGCCATCGCCAAGCGCGAGGGCTTCGCGTTCATGCTCGACTCGTGTACGTCCCGGGACTCGCGCATCCGCCTGCTCGCGGCGTCGATCCTCCACCACCTCGCCGAGTCCCGGGACAACCGCTTCCTGTTCTACCACTCGACGCACTTCCGCACCCTCGCCGAGATCCTCCAGGACCCTTTCATCGAGCGCGACATCCACTTTCGCCGGGAGCTCCTCGGCTTTGTGCACCTGCTCGTCTCCGAGGAGGACAATGGCCGCAAGTTTGTCGAGCTCGGGCTCATCCCGACGCTGCTCCTGATCCTCGACGCGCCCAAGACCAACCACCACGCCTGCCTCCTCGTCGTCCTGATTCTCGAGTCGCTCGCGCTCAACCGTAAGAACCACGCGGCCCTCGTGGCGGCCAACGCGCTGCCCAAGATCGTCCAGGTGTGCTTCTGCAGCAGCCGGGGGATGGACGGCGACAAGGCCCCGGCACCGCGGCCGCGATCGGCCCGCGCCCTTGGTCGGGGCAAGTCACCGGCGGCCAGTGCGGCACTGGCGTCCGCCGCCGCAGCGACGGCGCCGCCCGCGACCGTCCCCATGGGGTTGACGGTGACCATGAGCCCCGAGGTCACGGCCCTCCTGCGCCCGGCGTTCACGCTCTTCTGTGAGATGGCGCGGAACCCCGTGAATCGCGACCATGTGATCCGCTCCAAGCTCATCGACTACGTGTCCGCGCGCAACTTGTACGCAGCCTCGGACAAGCGGGTCCGACGGGCGGTGATCACGCTCCTCACGTTCCTCATCTGCCGCGAGCGCGAACGCGAACGCCGGGCGAGCGCCCTCGCGAGGGGTGAGGACCGCGACTCGGCCGAGAGCAGCAGCGGCGTAGAAACAATGACGACGACGGCCCCGCCGACACAGCAGCAGCAGCATGGCGACGCCCCCGGGGGGGCCACGAGCGACGCCGAGTTCAAGCACTACATCGAGCTCCTGGCCCGTGGGGTCGTCAAGTGCCTCTTTGGCATCCTCAGCGGGAATGATTTCACAATGAAGGTCGATGCGATCGCGGCCATTGCTGAGCTCACCGCGGACGAGCACTCCCGGCTGACCCTGTGCAAGCCCCCGCTCCTGCGGTCGCTGCAGGAGTTTGCGTTCCACCCGCTGATCCAGACGCGCACCAACATCGCCCGAATCCTCGCCAACTTTGCCGAGCGCCCCGAGAACGCCCTCAAGCTCGTGGACGAGGGGATGCTCGGGATCCTGGTCAAGTACGTGTGTCCCATCTCCCGCAACAACGACGTCCTCGTCGAGGCCACGCGGGCGATCGCCGCGCTCTCGGTCGTGCACGTCACGCGCAACCGGCTCGTCGAGTCGGGGGTCCTCGGGACCCTCATCCAGTTCTGCAAGTCCCCGAGCACGTCCCCCGAGGTCCAGGGCTTTGCGCGGGCGGCGATCCGGAACCTCCGCCACGACGCCGCGGCCCTGCGGATCCAGGCCATCTACCGCGGCTGGTGCGTCCGCATGCACCACGCGCGGTCCATCCTGACCCGGCGGCGGCGGCTCCGCAAGATGACGTCGCTGCGCAAGATGCCTGTGGATGTCATGGAGCGCCTCGTCATTGGCTCCTGATTCTGCGAGTGGCTTTGATTCGATTCGACTCGACCGGTGGTGGACCGCCGGACATCTACGCTTGGCCTTGCTCGTCCTCCTCATACACGCGCGTCTGGACCGGGAACGAGACCTCGACCAGCCCGTCGATCCCGGCGGTCATGGTCTGTTGCCGCGGGTCGCAACCGTCAATTCGTCGCTCATCATGAGCTAGCCAACAGGACACGCGGCCCCGCGGATCACGCGACGACGTACCGAGTTGGGGGGCACGGGGCCGACGCCCTCGGGCGTGCCAGTGATGATCACGTCGCCGGGCTCGAGAGTCATGACGCGGCTGACGTGTGAGATGAGGAAGGGGATCCGGTGGACCATGTCGCGGGTGCTCCCGCGCTGGCGGAGCTCGCCGTTGACCCTGAGCCAGAGCGTGAGGTCATGCGGGTCCCGGACCGCGCTCTTGGGGATGAAGTCGCTCACGGGCGTGAACGTGTCAAAGCCCTTGGCGAGCGTCCACGGGAGCCCGGCCTTCTTGGCCGCGGCCTGGAGGTCCCGGGCGGTCATGTCGATCGCGAGTACGTAGCCGGCGACGTGCGCCATGCTCGCGCGCTCGGAAATGTCCCGCCCCCCCGTGCCGATGACGACCCCAAGCTCGACCTCGTGGTGCACGTCGCCGATCCCGGGGGGGAGGAGCACGACGCCGCCGTCGGGGACGTAGCTGCGCCATGCGATTGATCGATCGGAATGAATACCGCCGAGTCTTGCGAGTGTGGGGGGCGTGGTCGTACCTGCTCGTGGGCTTGAGGAAGACAACGGGGTCCTTGGGGGCGTGCGTCGCGCCCATCTCGCGGGCGTGGGCCTCATAGTTTTTGCCGATCGCGACGATCTTCTTGCTGCCAGCGACGCACACACACGCGAGATCAGCAAAAGCAGACGACGACGGCAAGCGTCGGAGACGGCGCGCACCCGAGCGAGCGGAAGCGCGCGGCGGCCGGGGACGCCATGAGGGTCAGTTGCGGTTGCTTGGGTGGTCAGTCGTTTTGCTCAATCAGCCCAACCACCACCACCACCACACGGGATGATCTTCATTACAATCACTCTGTCGGGCTCATCATGCTCACGGGGCGGACCTCCGCGGCCAGTGCCCGAGCCATGCGCTGCTGCAGGGCCTTGCGGTCCAGGTACACGCGCCGCCGCTCGGCCTCGAGCTGCTGCTCGTACGCGCCGGCATCGAGGCGCGGGTGCGGGGACGCGCGCACTGGCGCAACTACTGGCACTGGCGGGAGTAGCTCTGGCAACGGCGCCGGTGGCTCCAACCACGGGGACGATGGGAGCGCGCCTCGCTCGTCCTCGAGCGCACGGAGGCGGTTGAGCCGCGCGGCGCGGGCGTTGTCGTGGTAGATCTGGCGAGTCGACTCGCGGTCGAGTGGGGCACTCGCCGCCGGGCTCACTGGTCCATGGCCTTGACTACTGCTGCTGCTGCTGCCGAGGAGGGTGTTAACGTCGGCAAATAGCGGAACCGCGCTGCCCGCTCGCTCGCTCTCGACGCGCTCCCGATTCCGCCGCGCGGCGGCCTGTTCCAGAGCGCATCCACATTTTCAGAGATCCACCGAGCAGCGTAATACTGGCGATGGGCACCGACCTGGTTCTCAAGGTAGATCTGCCCGGCGAGGCTCGCAGCGGACGCGCCCGACGCCGCTTCTCGCCCTCTTGGCCGGCACGCGACATCGGACACGGCGACGCCGGGCTCCTGTGGGTGAGGGACAACGCCAGCAGCAGCTCCAGACGCCGGTGGTTCGAGGACGTCGGTCAGGCCATCGCAGGCAACGGGCGCCATCGCGGTGCTCGCAAGTCGGTGAACATGCCGTTGCACGAATGGCATCGCGAGGATGGCGCTCGCGGACGGTCGGGTCTGGAGCCACGGCGGAGTTAAACCAGCAGGCATCGGCGACAATGGACGTCAATCTCACGTATCGCGCGCCCTGTTTGTTTGTGGTTGCGCCCACTGACCGTCGGGTCCTTTGCCAGCAGTGCGGCGACGAGCATCCCGAGCTCGGGCGAGTACTGAGGCGGTAGCGGCGGTGGGGGCGCACGGAGGATGCCGAGCATCAGCGGCGCGAGTGCGGTGGCCTGGAACGGCGGCGCGCCCGTCGCCAGCTCGTGGAGGACGCACCCGAGGCTCCAGATGTCGCTCCTGGCATCGTACGCCTCTCTCTCGAGAAGTTCGGGGGACCTGCGTGCGTGTACGTGTGGATGCGAAGCGGGGGGTGAGTCGGCGTCCGCTGGTCGGTACCGTGCAACGTGTAGTCCGTACATGTAGTTCGGGGTCCCGGCGAGGGTCGTCGCGTGGTCCGCGGGGCCCGCGAGCACGCGGGCGACCCCAAAGTCGCTGACTTTGACGACGCCGTGGGCATCGAGGAGGATGTTCTGTCACAGTCCACCGGCACGGCACTCAGCACGTGGTCGCGAAGCATGCGCAGCGTACGTGCCTTTGGCTTGAGGTCCCTGCGTCGGGCGTCGGGCGCACCGCGTGCATCATCAATGGCCACGTGAGCCAACCAAGACGAACACGGGCCCTCACAGGCAATGGCCACGAACCGATGAAGGACCCGCTGGTCGTGGAGGTGCCCGAGGGCGAGCGTGATCTGGACAAAGATGCGCATGATCTCGTCCTCGGGGAGGGGCCGTCGCCGCCGTCGGAGGAAGGCATCGAGATCCCCTCCCGCCGCGTACTCGAGGAGCAGGACCAGGGGATCCCCCCTATCTTCGCCGCCCTGCGTGTCCTTGTCGCTGTCGTCGATGGCGTTGATGGCGTCCACGAGGCGGATGACGTTGGGGTGGGGCCGGAGCCGGGCGAGGAGCGCGGCCTCGCTCCAGGCCCCGGCGGCGCGCCCCCGGGGAAGGACCTTGGCGGCCAGGAGCCCGGCGTCGAGTCGGCGGCGGACGAGCCACACGTCCCCGAATTGCCCGCAGCCGAGGGGCCGCATGGGCTCGAGCCCCGCGGCGACGAGCACCGGCGGCGGCGGCTGCATCACCACTTCAACAACAAACAGCAACAACACAGCAGCAGCCAAGAGCGCAACGGTGGGGGGCTTCCCCTCGCGCGAGTGACGTCCGAAGCAACCAACACCATCACCCCCACCAGAGATGCCCCCGCCGATCCTCCTCCCGAGCGAGTCCGAGGACCCGAGCGACGACGACGGCGCGCGCTCCCGGCGGCGCCTGCGGGACATTCGCCAGCGCAAGGAGCAGCTGCGGGCGGAACACGAAGCGAGGGACGACGAGGAGGAGGAGACGGAGGAACCGGCGCTCGTGTGCGCCGTCGAGAGCGTCAAGCTCCTCGTGACCCTCCTCTCGTGCCTCTACCAGGGGAAGAAGGAGCAACGGATTCGCTGCGACATCGACGACACGGGGATGGTCCTGACCTCGCACTCGCGGGGCAAGTCGCTGCAGATCAAGACCTCGCTCGGGGCCGAGCTCTTCGACACATACGAGTTCCACGGGGGTGGCAGACGGCACCACGACGACGACGACGCACTCGGGGCCCCGCTGAGCTTTGCGCTGCACCTCAACACGCTCATCGAGTGCCTGTCGATGTTCGGCTCGGCGGCTCTGGCGACGTCCTCGCTCCGTCTGAGCTACGTCCCCGCGACGGCGAGCGTGACGCTCGTGGTCGAGGACAATGGCGTCATCTGCGAGTGTGCCATGCAGGTGCTCGAGCTCGAGGGGAACGACATCGGCCAGCTCGAGTTCGAGGGGGCCTTCGAGCAGTCGGCGGTCATTGGGCGCTGCATCATCCAGTCGGAACCTCTTCACGATGCCTTCGCCGAGCTCTACGACCTCCCGAGCGCGGCATGCGTGACCATCGCCATGTTCGGCGACGACACTGGCGCCGGGGGCCGACGGTGCCTCAGTCTCCGCGCGACATCGGAGACGGGGTCGTGCGAGATCGACTTTGCCCGCTCGTCGTCGGCGTTCATCGAGTTCCAGTGCGAGGGCGGCGAGTGCGCGGCGACGTTCCACGTGGCCGTGCTGCAGCAGGCGTTCAAGGCCCTCGCGCACTCGAACGAGACCTTCCTGCGGATGAACGCCGACGGGTTCCTCTCGGTGCAGCACATGCTCGAGACCGGCACCGGCGACAAGGCGTTCGTCGATGCGCTCATCAGCCCCGAGGACACGTCCGTGGGCTGACGCGTTCTCAACGAGTATATTATAATACAAGGCGGATGAGACCAAAATGCGAACGCGCCACCATCGCGCAGCTGGCTCAGGGCTTGTTGGCGGCGGGGGGCTCGGCGGCGGAGGGCGAATGGCGGGCCGTGGGGGCCTTGGGGAGCATGTACCCCCGGCGGCGGAGTGCGCGCATGACGACGGGCGTGACGGCGAAGGTCAGCGGCCAGCGGATGGGGGCGAGGAGCTTGTACGCCGTGTAGGCGATGAGGAAGGACCCCGCCGAGGTTGCGGCCGAGTCCTTGGTCGCGTCATGTGTCGCGAGTCCCATCGACTCCAAGAGCCCCCGGAGGTCGAGGCCGCTCGAGACCCCGACGTAGATGACCGAGAACGACACGAGCGAGAGCACAATGTGCGTGCAGATGCCGACGCGGCCGTACTCCATGGCGAAGGTCTTGGCCCGCTCCCGCCACGACAGGGACTCGACCATCGTGGTCGTTGTCGTCGTCGGCTCCCCGAGCTCTGCCGCTCGCGCGGCCGTTGGCGACTGCGCACGACTCGAGTCAGTCATCACCACTGCGAGCCGTCGTCGCGTTGCCGGCCGTGCCGCAACTCTCGCTGGTCCACTACAGTACCTGCTCGGGGTGCTCGGCGCTGGTAAGCGGCGCGGTCTCGCGGCTGTGGGGGTCACTCGACGTGCCCATGGATCTGCCGCGCCGGCGAAAGAGCCACGCATTAGTATCGAGCCCCGCGAGCCGCCGGGACGCGCTCGTCGGGATCGGGATCGGCGGGGCGAGCACCATCCGGCGGAGCCGCGCGCTGGCAGGCGGCGACAGCGACAGCGACGATGACGACGGCGGTGGTGGCCTTGGGGCCAGCGCGCGAGTCGACAAGTACCTCCATCCGCTGCGGATCATCTCGAGGGCAGGCACGGAGGACGTGGCGATGCGTGTGAGCTGGTGCGCTGGATTCACAACACTTCTTGCGCGTGGCGGCGGTGGGTAAATGGCCAATCAGATCAACTGGTCGGGTGTCCCCTCAGACTCGGATCTGAGGAAATCTGAGGATGAAGAGCTAAGGAATTTTTTATTTGATCTGACTGATTGAAATAGGCTAGTTCTTCTTGCCGGATGGCCAAGAGGAGGACCATGCTAGCCGAAGTCAGGTCAATGCGTCATGGCAGTTGGTGTGGGAACGGGGGCCAGGGCACCGCTGGAGCCTGTGCAGCATGGTCTCACCGCGCAATATCCTCGGATACGGCGATGACCAAGAAGCGCAACAACAGCGGCGGCGCCTCGGGCGGCAACAACCGGACGAGCTTCCATGAGCTTAACGGCGAGATCGCCGATGCCATGGCCAGCACGGGGCTAACGTACGATCGGCACCTCGCGACTACCCGTCCCCGGGGCGAAACCCACGTTGTCGGGACCTTTCGGTGCGGGCCGTGCCACTCGATGTGGGCGAGCGGTAAGATATATACGCAAATCGGCTTCCACGCGGCGCCGCCAGTTTTCAACGTCTCCGTCTGGAGCCAGCAGTGCAAGCGCTGCCGACGGACGATCCGCCCAAATCTTGATGGTGACGTGTACCGTGACCGGATCAGTTTCAAGCTCGAGCTCTTCCTGGGCCTCCGTCAACCGTGCGCACGAGAGGACGACAAGGAGAAGGTCACGCCCCCGCATCGCCAGGCACTCTGCTGCGCGTGCCGCGCCGGCAAATGCCTCCGTGCCCGTGATGGGAGTTCTTGAAGTTGATGCTCCATTGTGGAGGGCTAATACCGGGAATGGGTCAAGCGAGTATGATGATCAATTAAATTGGGGACTACATTCCATTTTACCAGGGACCAGCCCAATATTTTTATTGCCGGCCGGATCTGTGTGTGTTCTTGCGTGTTTGCATTCTCATCTGATCAGACAGACACGCCCAAGATGCTGCTCCTCCGCCCGCGCGCGATGAGCACGCGCCGTCTCCTCCGCCTCGGGGCGCCGCCACACCCGCATCCCCGCGCGCGCGCCGCCCCTGCAGCAGCAGCCCTGCAGGGGCTGCAGCGACGGGCCCTGGGCGACGATGGCCGCCGCGCCGCCGCGGTCGAGGACGTGACGCCCTCGACGTTCTTGCAGTCACTCGACCTGACGCACCCGAGCGCCGACGACCGCCGGCGGCTGAGCAAGATCATCCAGGAGGTCGTCCAGACGCAGACCGCCTCGGGGGGTACGACCCGAAGTCGAGCACGTCCGGGCACGACGAGGACGCCCCACGACTCACATCTTGTCTCGCTGCAGACTTTGTCCCGCGAGTGGTCATCGGCAACCTCTGCGCCAAGTACCAGACGCTCGACCTCGATGAGAAGAAGCACTTTTTGCTCATCCTCGCCCGGGACCTCCACATCGACCCCAAGCTCGTCGAGCAGAGCCTCAACTACTTTGCCGAGAACTTTGCCAACGTCCAGCACGAGCCCCAGGGCGCGAGCGAGATCGACTGGGAGCACGAACACGTCGAGCGCTTCCTCCGCACCTTCCGGGGCCTCCGCCACGCCCTCACGCCGCTCTACGAGGTACGAGGTCGACGCAGTCAAGGCGCTGGCGCCCACGCGCGCGCGGGGCTGATCGATCCAGTTGGTAGACCTTTTTCCAGCAGATCCTCTCGCAGCGCGAGGGCGGGATGCTCTTCCTCGTGCAGATGCGCGCGGACCTCCTGCAGGTCCTCCGCAAGAACGCCCGCCCCGGCCCCGAGGTCGCCGCGCTGCGCTCGCTGGATGCGAGCCTCAAGGTGCGTCGAGTAGGTTGATCGTGGGGCTGGTTCAACCATCCTCAGGGGCTGTTTTGCCAGAGCTTCTTGGCCTCGTGGTTCGGCGTTGGCTTCCTCAAGCTCGAGCGGGTGACGTACGAGAACTCGCCAGGTCGCATCCTAGAGAAGATCATCCGCTACGAGGCCGTGCACCCCGTCGGGACCATCATTGAGCTGAAGCGCCGACTGGGCCGGGGACGGCGCTGCTTTGCCTTCTTCCACCCGAGCGTCCCCGATGAGCCGCTGGTCTTTGTCCACGTCGCGCTGGTCAAGGAGTTAGCGTCGAGTATGCCGTACATCAAGGAGGAGACGGAGCACCTCGCGGACGAATCCGCAGCGAAGGCGGCGATCTTTTACTCGATCTCGTCCACCCAGAAAGGCCTCCAGGTGCGCGTTTTTGCATCCTGGAATGTGATCGCGTTCGTGCTTGGTCCGGAGCTGACATCCCCGCACGACACACAGGGCGTCGATCTGGGAAACTTTTTGATCAAGGAGGTGGCCAAGGCCCTCAAGCGCGAGCACCAACAGCTCGACATCTTCTCCACCCTGAGCCCCATCCCCAACTTTGTGCCGTGGCTGGAGAGCCACCGACAAACTTCCACTCTGGTCCAGGAGGACTCGGCTCTCTCGACCTTGCGAACTGTCCTGGGCGAGCAGTCTGCCGCATCGACACCGGTTGGCGTCGTCTTGGACGCTCTGAGCGTCGACAAGTGGCATGAGGACCCGTCCCTGGAGGCAGCACTCAAGCCGATCTTGATGAAACTTGGGGCCCGATACATCTACCTTGAGAAGAAGCGCGGCAAGGCCCTGTGCCAGGTGGCCAACTTCCACATCCGCAATGGGGCGATCTTTGAGCGTCTCAACTGGCTCGGGGACCCCACGCCAAAGGTTTGATTCTGTCGCTGCAATGGCCGGAGAGAAAGAAGACATGTACCAAACCTTGTTCTGAATCACGCAGGGAATGCGCCAAAGTGCCGGGCTAATGGTCAACTACAAGTACGATCTGGCCCAGGTCGAGAGCAACAATGAAAAGTACCTCGTGGACAACATCATCGCGATTGGTGATCAGCCCCAGGCGCTGCTCCTCGCGTGACGTAGGCGATCGGCCAACGTTGGGCCGCGTTATGGGCAAGAATGCGAGTGTCGTTTATTGTTGTTGATGCTGTTTCTGAAGTTTCCCTCTTCCCTGTTGCTGTTTCGTACTTGAAGTATCAACGAGCTTGTGAAGGGGCGCCCAAATACGCCGCGTTACCACCAGGCATCATGGTGCTGGCTCAGGACGAGATCGACGCCTGCCGCGAGGCGTTCTTGGCCTTCGACAAGGACAGGTACCCGGTCGCATCCTCGAGCGGGTGGCGGCGATGCGCTGACGGCCGGGGGGAGGAGCAGGAGTGGCACGATCGATGTCTGGGAGCTCCGCCAGGTCCTTGAAGGTGGGGGGGCTGCGAAAGAGAGAGCCAAGTCATGACCTCGGACTCATGAAAAAGACAATGATGCCAGCAATGGGGCAGCAGCCTACGGAGGAGGAGCTGTTCCAGATGATCAGCGAAGTGGACGAAGACATGAGCGGCGCAATCGGTAAGGTCCGAGTTGCGTGAGGTTGTCATGTGGGGGGTGACTAAGTAGCGGCTACTTCCTCCCGGGCGTCAGATTTTGCCGAATTCCTCCAAGTTATTGACAATCAAAAGGATCGGGCGGCCATGTACGAAGATGACAGCGACATGAGTATGTTGGGACGCACCACTTGTTCGACTGGAACCATTGCTTACGTGCACGCTCACCGTTGGTGAGTTGGCTGCAGTTGATGCCTTTGTCGCCTGTGGGGGCAAGCCAGACAAATCCGGTTTCGTGCGAAAAGAAACGCTGATCAAGATCATCAAGCAAGATTTTGGATTGACCATCAACATCGAGGAGATGATCAACAAGCTCGACGTGGATGGGAGTGGTGAGATCGAGTTTGATGAGTTTAAGGCCATTCTCACATAGGAAGCAGCCAGGTCGTTGGGCACTGCAAAGGATTATGGACAGATTAACAACGGCAAACGCGTTTGCTGGGCATCATTGTTTGTTTTTTTTCTCGTGAGAGCCTGGTAATCACAGATTCGAGGGGACGAACGACGAGGCTGCTGTTGCGAAGTGGTAGTGTACGTGCTCGTCGTCGACTCGGACAAAGGACAATTCCGCCTCGCACAGACCGAAGATTCCGCCATGTTCACGGGGACGTACGACACTTGGGACAGCATAAAGGGCTGGGGAGGGGGGAGGAGGGTCGTGTCCTGAGATCTCGCGAGCTCACGCGCTGTAAACGTAGAGGTTGTTTCGGATGGCGATGGCGACCTCGTTCAGTGTCGGGTGCCAACTCGTCTGGAGGACCTTCCGCGAAAAGTCAAGCGAGTCCGCGCCACCGGCGCCGCCCCCAGGGCCCCCGACACCGGAGCCATCGGCAGCCGGGGCGACCATCGACTGGGCGAGCATGTGATGGGGCATCGAGTGACGGCGATTGGGATTCGCGGTCCGGGGGTTCGGCGAGAGGCAGATGTCGCTGCGCCCATATCGGTCATATATATGAAACTCGCTGTTATACGAACCCGTGATGAAGTTGTTGCCATCCCCGCTCACGGCGCACTCAAACTTGTCGAAGATGCAGTCGCTCTCGTAGAGGTCCCCGAGCTTGGGACGAAGATGCTCGTGAATCTACACCCAGCCGACCCAACAGCAAAACCGAACAAATCAGTGATCAGCGCGACCACGTGCGTGCGTACCCACGATGGCAACTCACGTTGATGGTCTGGACGGGCCTCGAGTCCATGTTGATATCCCAGATCTTGAGCGTCAGGAAGTCCCGTGCGATGATGTAGCGGCCGTCGGGGGAGAACTTGATGTCGGAGATGGAGGCGATGATCTCGGAGAAGAAGCTCCTGGACTCGGGATCCTCCTGCTCCTCGTAGACTTTGCAGTACGAGTCGCAGAGCGCGGCCTGGCGCATGTCCCCAAGCTTGATGGCCCCCCGGCTCGTGCTGTACATCATGATGTTGCAATGCGACGGGTGGAAGTCAGCGGCGGTGATGACCTCGGTCAGCTCCTCCATGTTGCGGGGCTTGATGTCGACGATATCTGCGAACACGCGTGAGTCGGACCGAGTTCAGGGCACCACACGACCCCCGAGTGCTACTCACTGAAGCTCTGGTTCGAGATGGCGAGGCTCCACAGGTTCACTCGCAGGTCATCCGCCGACATGAACGTCTCGCCGTCGCTGTTGAGGGCGATCGAGTTGATGTGGTACGTGTGGGCATTGGCGTATACGCGCTTGGCCGTCGTCGCCGTGACCCGGTTGCGGATCGCGCACTGCGGCAATCGGATGATCCGCGGGGGCTTGACGGCCACGGCCGTCGCGTCGGCGCCGAGTTGTTGCTGCTGCTGGGCATTGTACTGCGTGACCTCGCGGACGTTGCGCTCGTGGACCTTCCAGAGCTTGATCGTCTTGTCATTGGTCGAGAGGAGGTACTGGGCGTTGTTGGATGGCCGGCACCATTTGATCTGGTTGATCTTCTCCTCGATTTCGAGACTCTTGAGGTAGTCAAACTCGGCATTGTGGCTCTGGAACTCGGTGTACATGGCGTACTGCGGCTGCCGGGCCCCGGGGACGAGCATGCGGTCCTGGTGCGCAACAACGAGCGACAACAATGGTGTTAGCTGGCGGGCTACTCGCCACGGTGCCAGCAGCGGCCTCGTTCTCGGACTCACACTGGCGCCGCCGGCCTGGCGGCTGTAGATGGTCACGCGGCCGCCCTTGTTGCCCGTCGCGAGGAAGTCCCCCGAGCGATCAAACTCGATGGCCGAGATGACCTCGGCCTCGACGAGGCTCCGGTGGCGGTCCCCGGCCGAGTAGGCCATGCGCCAGTCGGCGGCCTGTCCGCCGGCGCCCGCGGCGTCGGGTTTGTGGGCCCCGTCGCCGGCGATGTGGTGCTGCGTCATGGGGGATGGGATGGGATGAGGGGGGGGGGAGCGGGGCGGGGCGGGGCACTCCGGGACGTCGCGCAGAGCCGCCGCCGCGCTGCGGACGCGGAGGAGAGGGCGGAGGACGGGGGTGGGGCGGCACGCGGCGGCGCGCGAGGCACTGGGGCGGCACTGGGCAGGCGCCGACGACGCGTCCGACCGTCGACTCGGGGAAGTTTCTACCTTTGGGCCCATGGGGTATGTGTGTGTTGTGGGCATGTTCCGGTTATTCTTTTTTGGGGTTTTTGCGTTTTGGATTGCACGCGCCGGCGCTCCCCACAGGGGCGATGATGACTGGGCGGACGGGCGGACGGCACCCCGAGCCCTAGGTGAAGCACACCCCGACTGATGTGGCGTCCGCCCATCGAAACATCGAAACTCAACGGGTGGCCGTTCTTTGGACCCAGCGCCCAACCCGGTGGTCACCCCCGTGGTGGTGTGTGGGGTCGGGGTCTCGACTGCATGGCACCATCGGCAGCAGGCGCCGCGCCCGAGACGCACATTAAACACGTTGAGGAGGGAGGTGCAGTGCTCATGTTGCGAACGCGGCTCACAACGGCCTCTTTTCAACGACCTCATAAAGAGTGGGGATTGGTCCCCAGGGCACTTCTTACTGGCGCGACTTCTGTGTTTCGTTGGCGATGTCAAGAAGACTCCAGTAAACAAAACACGCAAATCCCAGCCCGAGTGTGGGGCAGTGACCGTTGGCACTGCACTTTATGCCGGTGATCACGCGTGTACTGGAATGTGTCATTGAGATGGACAGAGGTTGCTGGGCATACTCGAGATGAGCAAGTCCCGCCGTTGGTGCCAGGTTCAAGATCTCATACTCGGGAGTTGCATTCATAGTGTGGTTCTTGTTTTCTGGGACTTGCGTATCCGAGTTGGCCTTTCGAATTATGTGTATTATGTGGAGTTTGTGTGGTATCTGGTCCGAGTTGTTGCGAACCTTGTGTCTCTTGGTGCAAGGACGATGATGATATCCCGAGTGCGGCGAGTCATCCCAATTGGGGGCGCGTGGAATCCCCCGCATTTTGAGTTTTTCTGCGTGGCTAGTCTCACGTAAGCTGTTGGCAATGATGACAAGTTGAGGGGATTTTTTGTTGTTGTCTTCCATCCAATAATGTGAACTACCGAAGATATGACTTCCGTCGTAAATTACATGGGTCACAAGTCATATCTTCGATGAAACTCCAGTCGTAAATTACATGGGTAATGCGTTTCATCGAGTCGCGATTTCGCGAAATTTGCGAATTTGTCACTTCGTCTCGCCTAGCCTATCCATAATGCTAAGGGGCCTTGTCATAGGTTAGCCCCAGGTGGGTCGGGTTGGTCGCGTGCAGGTGGTGGGGTGGGCTCAGGACCCGTGTTCGGGTTGGTGCGGTATTCGCACCTCGTCCATGATCGAATGATGGCTCGTGGTGCCAGCCCGACGGCGACGCCGCCACCGACGACGACGACGACCTCGTCCGGACGGCGGGTCCGCCGGCCCACGACGACCGTGGGCAGCAGCAGCAGCAGCGGCAACGGTAATGGCAACGGTAACGGCGGCAGTGGCCACGACAGTGAGGACGACGACGACGACGAAGACAACGGGTCGTCGCCCTCGCCCCAACCGAAAAAGCGCCCGCGTCGAGCGCCCACCAAGTCGCCGATCAGACGCACCAGCGGGGGCGACGCCGGTCGTCGACGGGCGCGGGCGTCGAAGTCCGCGAGTCGCGCAAAGGACGAGAACGGCACAGACGACGAGGAGGAGGACGAGGACGCCGCCGCGCAGAGTCTCCTGGCGAGCGTGAGCCAGGAGACGCGCAAGCTCTCGAGGTTTGGAGGATCGCCCATCAGGTGGCCGTTGGTGATGTTGATGCTGATGTCGATGATGCGGTCCCTGCGCGCGCAGCAAGCGCCAGCGTCGGAGCACGGGCATCTCGGAGGAGTTTATGAGCCTCGACGCGCTCCTGGACAGCGACGCCCAAGAGCAACGCCGCCGACAGAACCGCGAGGCCAAGCTCCGCCGGCTCCGCGAGGAGCAGGCCCGGGGCGGCGCCGCCGGCAACTCGCCCCTCGCCCGGCTCATGAGCGAGATGGAGAGCAACATGTCGAGTCTCTCGGCCGACAGCCACCTCTTTGCCGCCGACGGCGACGCGCGGCCGACGCGGAGTCAGGAAAAGTTCGGCTTTGTGTTCTCCCCGATCACGGAGGTTGGCCCCGCGACGCGACGCGCGGACGCAAAGCGCGCGCAGTGAATGAATGCACAGACTGATGCCTGCCCCCCCCCTCCCTGCCCCCCCAGGCACTGCCGTTCCAGGCGTTCAAGGCCACGGCCGCCGAGCTCGCCAGTGATCTCGGCGGCGTCTACGCGGCGATGCAGACGACCGACGCCCAGGAACTCGCGGGGCTGCTGTGGTCCAGGGCGATCCTCGTGCGCGCGCTCCTCGGGCGCCGGCACGAGATGGCGGCCGCCGCGACGGCCCCCGTGCACGAGCCCGTCGTGCTCCCGTCGCGGATCTGCGCGTGGCTGTTTCTCACGAGTACGTGGCCACGCGACGATGGGGACTGCCACCGAGGAACTGACCGATGGCGCAGTGTCGACGCACCGCGAGAGCCACGTCGTCCAGGGCTGCCTCGGGAACCTCTTTGTCCTCGTCGCGAGCACGCGCGGGGCCGCGTTCCGGTCCTCGACCGAGCTCACGTCGGGGCTCCCGGGCGTGAGCTTTGTCCACGCCGTCGACGACCTCCGCCGGGCCATTGGCCCCGCGCTCCCGGACCTGCAGATGGAGTGGCGCCCGACGGTGTACGACTTTCTGAATGCGTTCCGGCGCTTTGGCTTCCAGGACAGCAAGCGGTCGATGAGCGCCAAGAGCAAGATCACCCCGAGCAAGGCCCCCATGGGGAGCGGGGCCCGGCGCCCGGACGGGGGCAAGCCCCCGGTGCCCTTCCCCACGCGCAACATGCACACGGTGCTCGCGTTCCTCGTCCTCTGCCTCCGGACCAAGTACGTCATGCTGTGTGTGTGTGTGTGTGTGTGTGTGTGGATACCGTCAGCAATGCCTCACCGCTCTGGTCGTCGGTCTCCGGTCGTCGGGCCGCAGCCTCCTCCGCCTCGACGGCTACGATGCCTTCAGCTTCACCATGTTCTTCCTCCGGATGCAGTTTGAGCACAACATGCACCCGGAAATTGTCCAGCTCGCGGGCGTGTGCATCGAGGAGCTCCTTGAGGTCTTCCCGCTGATCGAGTGGCGCAAGGAGTGGGCGCCGTCGCTCGTGCTCCGCATCGCCGGCGTCCACGAGGGGCTCTTCGACTCGGCCGCGGGCTGGCTCACGGTCGCCCGCCGGCTCCCGCGGACCAAGCGGGGGACGCAGCTGACGACGGGGCTCGCGATCTACGTGCTCCAGCATCGGATCGACCGGGACGCCGGGGCCGAGGTACGTCGGCGTGTCGCCCTGCGGAGGTGGTCGTCGAAGCGCATGCGGCCCTCACGCTCGCGCTCTTGTCGTGGACCCACGCACCGCAGCCCAACTCGGAGCGGCCGCACAAGTTCCCGATGCAGAGCGGGCTCGTCCTGGACATCGTCGCCGGGATCGTCGAGGACCTGACGGCCAAGTACACGGAGAAGCGCCGGGTGCCCGGGGCCTCGCGGCCCCCGTACGATCTCCTGTGCAAGAAGGTGGCGCTCATGGACCTGGCGCTGCAGGCGTTTCTGAACGAGCTCACCCAGAAGGAGATGGCCCTCCTCCTCAAGAAGCTCGACGACCTCACGGGCTCGCACAAGTCGACGATGAGCGCCAAGTGGCACGAGGTGCGTGCGTTTCCTAGCGAATGACTGAGGCGAATGCCGGGTGCATGGGCATGACGGACCAACGACGACACGATGAATAAATGCCGCGCTGGCTGTGGCGATTGTAGCTCAAGACCCTCGTGAGCCTCATGCACCGCAAGTACTCGCTCGAGAACCTCCGCGTGGGCCGGGACCTCGCCCCCGGAGCCAAGAAGACCGTGCTCTTTGTCGACGACCCCAAGGACGACGGCGGGGCGGCGAGCTGAACGAGCGCAACTCACCACGCGAAGAGGCCGTTTTGTATCGTTTACTAGCATTAAGCATTAGAGAGACAACAACTGTAGACATGGGGGGGGGGAGGGGCATCGAGGTTTGAAGTCGTCGTCGTCGTCGTCGTTGGAATCAGGCCGCCGGGTGGCTCGTGAGCGCCGCGTACCGCTTCTGGAGCTGGACCTCGGCGCGCTGCTGGGCGTTCACGTCGTCCGCCAGGCGCACGAGGCGGCCCTGCAGCGCCCGGGCCTCGAGGGCCGCCAGGTTCTCGAAGCACGCCCGCTCCATGGCCGCGTGCTGGAGCTCGTCCGCGTGCTGACGGAGGCGCTGGAGGGCCGCGTCCGACCGCCGGGCAAAGCCCCCGTGGACGAGCTGGAGGCGCTCCTCGAGCTTGTGCGCCCGCTTGGCGAGGGCGGCCTCGACCTCCTTGAGCTCGGCAAACTCGGCCCGGAGCGCCGCGAGCTCCTCCGTGGGGCTCGTGGCGAACGCAAACTCGACGCGGTCGGCCGACGCATCGGACGACTGCCCCAGGGGCCGACGTTGGTGCGCCAACCACGCGGCGGCCAGTGCCTGCGGGTCGGCGGCCGCCCACGCGTTGGGCTGCAAATGGGCCTCGACGGCGACCATGTTGCGCGCGTGCTCGAGTTCGGCGTCCGCGAACGCATGCAGCCGGGGGACCGCCGCCGGGGGCTCGTCCGCCTTCTTGCGCTTCTTGGACGACTTGCCCTTGGCCCCGTCCGCCGGGTGCCTGTGGCTGTCAAACTCGATGAGCGCGTGCATCTCCCGGGCGACGTCGGCGTCGGCCGCGTGCACGAGCGCCCGCCGGACCTTGGACGGCCGGGGCAGGTCCTGCTGGACGGCGCTCGAGCGGCGGCGGAGCTCGCGCTCGCGCTCGAGCTCCCGCTGCCGGGCCAGCCGGGCCTCGCGGTCCCCGGCGTCCTCGACGAGCCCCCGTGGGCCGTTGTCATCGCCCCCGTCGTCGTCTTCCGGGGCGCGGGGGACGCTGATCTCGTAGTCGTTCTGGGGCGCGGGGAGGCTATCAAAGCCCATCTTGAGCTCGCTCTTGGCGCGCTTGGCGCGGGCCCGCTCGGCCCGGGCCGAGGCCTCGAGGCCCTCGAGCTGCTCGGGGTTGATCCCGAGCTCGTCGCGGAGGGGCGTGCGGAGGGCCGAGAGCGGCGTCGCGCGGGCCCCCGTGCCCCCGGGGGTCGCCGCCGCCGTGGGCCGCGAGGGCGTCGCGCCGGCGTAGCCCGTGCCCTCGTGCAGCGGGACGTTGTCCCCGCCGAGCAGCGGCGTCGGGGCGCGGGTGAGGGCCGCGAGGTTGGCGGCCTCCTGCATGATGGCGTCGCGAGCGCTGGCCGTGGCGCTGGTCCGGGGCGTCGCGTGGGCGTGGGCCAGGGGCGTGGCCGTGTAGTCGCCGAGGAGCGCCCGGGTCTCGGTGCCCTCAACGGCGAGGGCCGCGGCGTGGGCCGCCGACATGCCCATCTTGGCGAGGCCCGCGAGCTCGTCGTTGGAGACCACGGGCGCTGGGAGGGCGAGGGCCGTGCGCTTGATGGCGTGGATCGGGTCGTTCTTGTCGTTGACGGCGGCGATGACCTGCGGGAGGTTGGCCTTCATCATCGAGCGCTGGCGCTTGGCGTCCTGCTGCCGGAGCTTCTTCTCCTGCTCGTCGCGGCGCTGGCCCTCGAGCTGGTCGAGCTGGAGGGCGACCTGCCGGGGGTCGAGGGCCTGGGCCCGGGCGGCCCGGCGCTCGGCGGTCACGTCGTAAAAGCCCGCGGGGACGGCCTTCTCGAAGGGGATCTCGGCGGCATAGTCGATAAACTTGCGCTTCTTGTGCCCGAGGCGACTGCCGCCGCCGCCGCCGCCGAGGCCCGCGGCCTTGAGCTCGCGGCGTTTTTGCAGGGCCGCGAGGCGCCGGGCCTCCTCGAGCTGCTTCTCGCGGGCCTTGCGCTTGGCCTTCTTGCCCTTGGTGTTGGCCAGGCGCGCGCGGGCCTCCGAGAGCATCTCCTTCTCGTCCTCGTCCATGTCCACGGGGTCCGGGCGCGCGGGCTTGTTCTCGGGGTTGGGGTCGATCTCTCCCGGTCGGAGTCGCCGGGCGTCGTCGCTGGTCCCGGTCGACGCCCCGGCCGCGTCCGCGGCGGGGGGCTGCTGCGCGGCGTCCAGGAGCCGCTCGTAGTGCTCCATGCACTGCGCGGCCGTGCGCCCGACGATCGGCGCGATCGTCCGCCACTGCGACGGCATGAGCTTGGCCAGGTGCAGGAGCTTTTCCTCCTCGTCCCGGGACCACTCGGTTTTCTTGATCGATGGGTCGAGCCACTCGTACCACCGGGCCTTGCACTGCTTGGCCGACTTGCGCGAGAGCAGCGACGCCACGCGGGCCCACTGGTTCATGCCGTACTTCATGACCGCGGCCTTGAGGATCTCATCCTCCGTGTTCTTCCACACGCCGCCCTTGATCATGATCCGCATGGTGCTCGGTCGG
>JAADYI010000223.1:0-23940 GCA_023338185.1 Lagenidium sp. CBS 127285
ATCAGCAAACAGGAGTCCAGTACCAACGTGTCCATTAGGGAGTTCGATGCCAAGTTGAGGATTGGACCGAAGTAAGGATGCGAGAACTTCGATGGCAAGAATGAACAGAAGTGGAGAGAGAGGGTCTCCTTGCTTAACACCATTGTCGTAAATGACTCACAACCCCGAGAGCAAGCCAGTTAACCGACAACATCGGGCATCTGATACTGCGGGGCACATAATCTATCACATATCGGCGCTGTCAGCAGAAGCGCTGGGACGTTTTCATCGTCGAGTGGAGGGACGAGCGACTGTGTGGCTTCATCAGGCAACGAAATCTCAAGCTCGGGACGCAGCGACACTCACTGCAGGAACGTCACGATGGGGGGAGGGAGCGGCAGCGCGCGGACCATTTGAAGTGTCCCTCACGAGCGTCCTTTACGCGAGCGAGTCTGCCCCTTGGTCTGCGTCGGGCTCGCCATGCTCATTGGGGAAAGTCGAATTGAGGCAGGCATTAGGCTGCATCTCGTTTCGTCGTGGGCTCTACCTTGCAACCCCCCCCAGTCATGCCTCTTCACAACGTCTCCCGAGCCAAGTAGAGATGCAGCGTCTTCAATCCTCATTGTTCACTGTGTCGCCTTTGAGACCACACGCCACCGCTTAAACTCACGCTGTTGCGCACGCTATGTCTCGGAGACCGGCGTGGCGTCTACTACAAGGCCCATGACCATCGCACCCGCTTTATCTTGAGGCGTCTGCGGATCGTCTCCGTTGGACACCATCTTGACGATCGTACTCTTTTGTCTCCCGGTATTTTTTTAACGACGTTCCTTGGGTTTTGAAATTTCGATCACTGTATCTTAAAAAATGGTATTTTGAGGTATCCTCAAGATGCTCCGAGGCCCATGCGTCGCCCGAGTGGTGGCGGCGCGAATCGCGACGACGATGCCCCGGCGCGGCTCACGCGGCTGCAGGCGACGCTCCGGGCGATCGAGCGCGGGGCGCGGCTCGAGGCCGTCGACGAGTTCCTCGTCCGTCAGGTCCTCGGCCAGCCCCCGCCGCCGCGGCCCCGGGCCCATGCGCCGTCTGCGGCGATCGACGCCCCCCGTGCCGATGGGGATCCATTGGACGCAGTGGCGACGATCGACGGTCGGGCGGCGTACGAGGCGCTTGTGGCTCTTCGGCGCCAGCGCCAGCGCCAACTGCGGCAGCAGCGGCCCCAGCCGCAGGATGAGTCCGACAATCCAACAACCGCAACGACAAGAACGACGACCAAGTCCCCGGGGCCCTCGCCCCGGCGCAGCCCCGGGCGCCGGGAGCACGCGGCGGTGCTGCGGCCTGTCACAGGGTCCACCACGGACACTACCACCACCACCACCGACGTCCTCATCCGATCCGATGCCGAGTTGGACGCCGTGTCGTCGACAACGACGACGACGACGGCGACGATGCTCGCGGCCAAGTCCATGACCGAGGGCCTGCGGGCAACGGAAAGGGCCCTCGGGCGCTCGCAGCGGCAAGCCGCGGACGCCACCCGCGAGCTCCAGAGTCTCCTCGCGGCCTCGCAGTCGATCCTCTCGTCGCAGTTTCTCTTTGAGCGGAACCTCACGGCCTATTGCGCGACGCGCTCGATCGAGGTCATCACGCGGGTCCTCGAGAAGTTCCGGCATCGCTTCTACCGGCTTTACTTTTCGCGCTGGGTCGCGACGACCGCGGCGATCCGCCGGGCGATCCAGCGCCGGGCGGCGGCCACGATCGTCTGGTGTTATCGCGGGCACCAGGCCCGGCGGCTCTCTCGTGCCCTCCGCCGCGAGGCCCAGCGACACGAGGCCCAGCGACAGCAGGTCCTGGCCCTGCGGATTCAGTATCGAACGAGCCAGGCCCGAAAGATCCAGGTCGTCTGGCGCCGGTACCAGTGGAAGTGCGCCGAGCGGCGGCGCAAGCGGCGACGCGAGGCCGCCGTGCGGCTCCAGCGGCACTGGCGAGACCGCCGGCTGCAGAAGAACCAGCTGATCCACGCGATCCTGAACGCCAGGCGCCTCCGCGCGGTGATCCGCATCCAGGCCCTCACCCGGGGTTACGTGACCCGTCGACGCCTGCAGCGGGCGCGCCAGGAGCAGCGGCGGAGCGCCGCGGCCCTCGAGGTCCTCACCCGGAATCTCTCGCGGCCGGCGCAGCTTCAGTGGCAGCTCGAGCGTCACGGGGCAGCGCACGTCATCAGCCGCGCGCTGTATCCGGTGATGATCCGCATGCGCTTCCGGCGGCTCCTCGGCCTCGCCAGGAGGCACAAGGCCGGTCGAGTGATCGCCCGGTGGGTCTGTCGATGGTTCGGCCTCGCGGGTCGACGCGAGAGGAAGAAGATCGAGTGGCTGCGGCTACTGCAGCAGGAGCAAGCCAAGATGCAACGATCGGCGATCATCATCCAGGCGAACATGCGCGGGTGGCACCTGCGACGGAAGTTTGTCATGCAGCAGCGACGAGCCAAGAAGCTGGCGCGGCTCGAACGCCTGCGGCAAAAGCGGGAGCGGCCAGTCGGCATCAGCGGCACAGCTGGGGCGAGCTGGGGATTGAGCACGCGAAGTCTCGGAGGCGTCAAACGGCCTCGTCTTGCTGGATTCTTGAAAGGCTCCAAGGGGGTCACGACCGATGCCCCAGCCGTCAGTGGGTCCCTGACGCAAGAGGACGCAGCGACAGCCATACAGCGCTGCTACAGGCAGCACCGTCGGCGGATGATGAATCAGATTTGCCGATGGCGAAAAGGGGCCATCGCAATTGAAAACCGCCTTCGTCAAAGGCAGCGCGCCGCCGTCGTCATCCAGAAACGGTTCCGTGGCAATCAAGGGCGGAAGCGAGCTCGTCAACTTCGAGCCGAGCGGGTTCTCCGTTCGGGCATTCGTCGATGGAAGTGGCGGCGAATCGAACACCAAGTAGCCGCAGCACAGCGAATTATCAAGTGGCTGAAGTTGAAAAAGACCCAACGACTTGCGAAATTGTGGCGCGAAGAAAAGATCCGCCAGAATGCAACAGCAATGCGTTTGCAGCACTGGGCACGGTGGCACGTCTGTTATCGACGTCGAATGGGGTCACTCGTGGCAGCCTGGAGAAAGAAGGAAGAGACAGAAGTATTTTGTGCCCAGGCCCAAGTCATTTATCTTCAGCATGTCCTGAATTCGTTGGCCTTATCGTCTGCGCACTCAGCATTTGACCAAGCCATCAAAGAGTATCGCAAGGCCGCTGCAAGTGTAAAAAGTGAGAGAACGATCGGATCACGCCTGTTTTTTCCGCTCGTTCAGCTTGTGTATCTCGTTGTTGCTGGATTCAGAGAATATGCTGCTCTCCGAGAACATGACTTGAAGGATATGCTGTCAGCGAAGCTGGAGCGCTCAAAGTGTGTTGCACTCTTCAAGGCTGTGAACAAATTCGCCACGCGATCAAAACCTGCAGCCACATCATCGTCTCCGTCAAAGGACAAAAAAACATCTGAAGTTTTCACCTCAGTCGACATTGATGTTGCCATGGCGAAATCTGGAGGCTCAACCAAGCGACCACTTGACTATGCGGAGTTCGTCGAAACGCTACAGGTACTTGCCGACCAAAAGATGGCACATATCCAAGTTTGGTGGGGCCAGTACGATGGACCTGAGGCAAGATTGCTCAGTCTGTTGTGGCAGTACTTGCTCCCGGTTGCAGATTTGAGACCAATTGAAGCTGATCTGACTCAGTATGGCTGGCGTATTTTGAACGATCGATGTGCGATCATTCAGCGTTTGTTCTTGGCTCGGCGAAACCGAGCAAGGGGAAAGATCTTTCGCCTCCAGATCGTCGAACAAGGTTTGATGGATCAAAAACGCAAAGCGATTATAAAAATCCAGTCACACGCCCGTCGACTTCTTTCGAAGAAAGTGATGAAGACTCGAGTGCAGGGTGGTTACCAAAAGTATATTGACGCTGATTGGGGCCTTCCATACTGGCTGAATCCCAATACCGGTTATTCGACGTGGCAAAAGCCTCACATTCTCGGTGATGACGATGTCGCGACCGAAGCCGTTCCCTTTCCGCCTGCAAACCTCTCTCTCACGATTCAGTGCCAGGGAAAGAGTGGATGTGATGTGTGCAGTGACCTATACTGCTTCCAGTGCGAAGAATTCTTTTGTAACTCATGTGTTGTAACCTTCCACAAGAATCCCGGAGAACCTCCGCATGAAACGGAGACTCTCGCAAAATGTGGCCTCTGCAAATTCCAAGTGGCATCACGTCGGTGTGTGGACTGTAAAGAATTGGACAAGGTAACAAAAACAGCTCCCTCTAATGGAGCGAATGGTCCCAAATCCTGCCCACTAGAACATGACCAAATAGAGGCACAACAACGATTCTGTGATGTTTGCTTCGCCTTTGTTCATCGCAAAGGAGGTTTGCAGACACATAGATCTGAAGCACTCGTTGAGATGTGCGAAGATTGTGACGATCACGAAGAGGAGCTTGATCACGAACAGCCACCAACGAATCCAAAACCGCCTTCGAGGGCTGTGCGCTGGGAATGCAAGCCGGATAGGCGACGTGTTTGCGGTGCCTGTGCCGTCACACGACACCCCGTTGAGTCATGTGGTGAACTCAAACCGATTACTCTGGTGACGATTAAAATGGAAAATCGCGCGAGAAGTATTGCCAAGGAGATCGAGGAACGAGAGCGGAAAGACGTTGAGCTGATGAGACAACGGGATAGGGCATTGGAGGATGCAAGATGGGCAACGAAGATTCAGAGGTTCTGGAGAAATCAGTTTCCACTTGTCCGTGCAAGGCGTGTAATCCGATCGATGCGAACAGAGAAGGATGCATTGTGGAAGCAAATACAAATCGACAAGAAGACGCAATCCCGGCTTCCATTTCGTTTTAAAAACGCATTCGGGTTTGCACCGATTCTTCCCAGTGACTCACCTGTCCAAGCAAGGCTGCGTGAGATGAATGCACTTCAAAGACGCCAGTTAGCGATTCGAGCACGTGCGTTTGGTCTGTTGCTGAATGAGTACATGCTCCTTGGGGTCCCACTGCCTGGTATTGCTCGCCTTGGCCACGATGAAAAGACCATCGAATGTACCGACGACCTTCGTGGCTGGATTCAGAATCGGCAAACGTTGAGACTAGTGCAACTCCCGTTGAGGCGGAAGCACGACGAGCTTCATGACAAAGCATGGCAACATGACTTGGAACATTGGATTCGAAATCCCGATGATTCGCTTCTTGTGGATATCGATGCAAAAGGCGAAATTCAAGAAAAACAAATCCCTCTGAGTCGGTCAATCAGTACAGCGCTCACTGGCGTTGTTAAGTCGGGGGACGGCCCGACGGAATACGCGATGTTCTTGGTTGAATACTCCATGGACCCAACACGTGCCGTTTGGGTCAATCACACATTGTAAGGAGTGGCGGGTCTTATTTGTTGTGGGCCTTGTCTTTCTAACTTGCGCATTCCTGCACAGGGCCGAAAGGTTTGCTGCCTGGCGACGGCAGAAGTTTCACGAGTATCGTCAGCGTCAGACGGAAAAGAAGGAGCTCGAATTGAATAAAAAATCGCAAAATGTTGTCAAGAATGAAGGTGGCAAATCCGAGTCACCAGTTGCTCCACGCCAAGAAACGCCACTCAGTGATCAAAACCCCGACTTGGTCTCAATACCAGTGCCTGGCCCAACCGCACCACACGCAGACGATCACAACTACTCTCAAAGCTGGTACGACGCGAATTATTACAACACTTACTACGCGACAACCACGATACCACCACCGTCAGAGTACAATGCGACCAATACTGCGGGATATTTCGCGCCGTCGGTGTCTCATTACGAGACGCCTCTTGCTTACCCAGGACAATACGATCAGTACAACTCGTCAGCCGCCATGCAACAGTCTGATGCTTCGTATCTCGTGAAAAGCGAGAGCTACTTCAATGCGGAGGATGGAAATGCAGCGGCTTGGGTCGCATACTACCAGTCGACAGGGGATCCGCAGTACCATTCGTCCGATACCTGGAACTATGAAGGTCAGGACGCAAGTGCACCGTACACGTACGACTCAGGTCAACCCGGAGACTGGGCACAAGGGACGTACGACACTGGTGGGGCTTACCAATACTACCCCACGGCTGCGTATGATGCCTACAGTGGCAGTCCAAGTACTCAATCCGATTACGGTGCGGCTGGCTACGATGCCTCGGGCAATTATCAGTACTCGGCAACCGCACCTGCTTCAACTCCTGCACAAGGCACTTGGGAGGAAGTGTACGATCCTTCGTCGGGCCGAACGTATTACTACAACCGGTTGACCCAAGAGACCTCATGGGAATGGCCGGGCTAAGTCGTAGAAGTAACTTACATCGAGGAATGAGCAAATCCAAATCCAATTCATCTATATATCTGGTGCGGAATTCACCCTGCGGCCACCCGCGCCCCTCGCCAAGAGACAGTCGCTTATCTCTTGCCGCGGGCCTTTGTCCGCTGGGCCTTGCCGGCGCGCTTGGGCTTGGGGGCCTTGCCGCCGGTGGCCCGCTGCTTCCGGCCGGGGAACTGGGACATGTCGTTCGTGCTGTCGCGGGTGTTGCTCTTGGCCCACTTCTTCTTGCCGCCAAAGCCGTACTTCTTGTCCTTGGCCTCGCGCTTCTTGTTGACCCGGGGCTTCTTGTTGGCATCGTTGGCCTCGGCCCCGCGCTTGCGCTTGCCCGTGGCCGTCGGCGCGGCCTTGCCGGCGACGATCGCATCGAGTTCGTGGTCGTCGTCGTCGTGGATCGCGCCCCCCTTGTCCTGATTCCGCCGCTTCTTCCACTGCTTGACGGCGTCGAGCGTGTCCTTCTTCTGCTGCAGGCGCTGCTTGACCTTTTCGGCTTGGAGCTGGTGGTTGGTGACAGCAACAACAATGATAATGAGACTCATGCATCCAAAGGCAAGCTCTAGCTCTGGGTGCGTACCTCCTTGGCGACCTTGCGATGGGCCTGGGCCTTCTTGCGCTCCTCGACGGCGTGGATCTTCTTCTGCTCATAGATGAGCTTGTCCTTGACCTTGGCCATGTGCGCGTCGCTCTTGAGCATCTCGGCAAAGTAATCCTCTGGGCGCTTGTAGGCCACCTGGAGGCGCTTGAGCTGGTCCTTGGCCCAGCGGACGCCCGCGAGCGTGTTGTTGTAGAACGCGACCTCGCGCTTGAGGTCATCGTGGACATTCTCGAGTTCCAGTGGGTGCTCGCAGGCGTCGAGGGTCTCGACCCACGGCAGCGCGTCCCAGTCCGCGACGAGCTGGCTCAGGGCCTCGCCGTGGTAGATGCCCCGGTTCTCGCGCTCATTGGCGGCGCTCTCGGCCTCACGGAGCTGCTCCTCGACGAGCCGGCGCTCGATCTCGGCCTCCTCGTCGTCCTCGTCGTCGTCGTCGTCCTCGTCGTCGTCGTTCTCATCGTTGGCGCCAGGGCCCCCGACAACGTCCCGCGCGAGCGAACTCACGGCCGGCGTCTCGAGAATCTCCTCCTCCGCGGCGTCCTCGACGCGCTTGAGGGACGACAACAGCGTCGAGCTCTTCCGCGCGGCGGCCTTGCGCCCCATTGCTAAGCTGCTCTTGGTCGCTGCTGGTGGTGGCCAATAGATGGCACGCAATGCTGTATGTAGCAGCTCTTGATGTCGTTGTTGGTTGGTGGTCACGGAAAACCGGGCTTGTGTTGGTTTTGGCATTGGCAGTTTAAAACACCAATCGAGTTCGAAGGCACTAGTATCGACATCGTACTACATTAGGAATTTTAAAGTAGGACCACAACGCTCAAGGACGTCGCCAACGGTGCAACTGTGTCATGCCCTATTTTCACGAAAAGATCATCGCCTGCGGGTCCCGGATGGCCACGTTGCCCTGCGCGAGGTGGCGTTCGCCCTCATTGCCGATGAATCCCCCGCAGCTCGGGCATCGCGAGCGCTCGATGGGGACCCCACACGCCCCAACGAGATACGGATGACCATTCGCGCAAGAGTACCAGGTCCCGAGACCTCGCGTGGCCTGGCGGAGCATTGCCTTCTCGCGATTCGTCAGGCCGGAACGAGGACTCGGAGTCTCCGGCGGCGTGGAAGCAGTAGAGGCGACTGCCGTCTGGGGATGTCGGCGGTCAGACGCATAAGGTGATGTGAAAATCTGATGACTTGTTCTAACGCACCCTTGCCCCTCGCCCGAACAGCTCACGGAGCCATTGGCGGAATCCTCGACGTGGCCGAGACTGTGCTTGGGTGCTCATGATCCGTCAGCTCTGCGAGTGCGCAGTCGGTCATTCTTGAGAGATAGATGGCCATCAGCACCTACCGCACTTGACCTGGACATTTCTAAGAGAAGTGCGTCACAAGGTGATCTACTGACCTACTGATATACGATGAACGCTGTTTAACAATTCATGAATTGCACGGGGAATTGGACAACCAAGTCGCCCCATGCATCCTGCTGTGTGATTGGCCGATTAGCAGACAGCCCAACCAGCCACTGTTAGCCGATCATCAACGAACAAACCCAGCAATCGCATTTCGATCGGATCATGAGCAGCGCGAGCAAGACCGCGATCAAGCGCCTGTACCGGGAGATGCTCAGCGACGCCGCGCAGTTCCAGGTGCGTTCGTCGTCCTTCCCCCCTTTCCCCGGTGCCTCTCTCCGTCTCAGCGTCTTCAGCGGGTGCTGACGCCCACGCTCCCTCGCACCGCAGAGCTACAACTACCGCAGCTACGCCATGCGCCGCGTGCGCGAGGAGTTTCGCCGCAACGCCGGACTTACCCCGGGCAGCGCCGAGCAGAGCGCGGCCCTGAACGCCGCTCGGGAGCAGGCCGGCGTCCTCCACCGCCAGGTCGCGATCACGAAGCTCTATCCCCCGCAGACCAGGAGCATCCTCGATCGGGCCTAACAAGTCGAGAGTTTGTTGATACAGAAACATGGGCGTTTAATGTGTGTGTGTGTTCTCGCAAGACTACGACGTGGTCCCATCGGGGCCCCCTTTCGGTCTTGTGCACTCACTAACGCGAAGGTGGTTGAGCCTCGCGGAGGATTCGTAGTGTCGCCCGCCGAACTCCCCTGTCGTGAGGAGTAAATTCTTAAAATCCAGAATGAGGAGCCGTGCGGGTTCTCTGGCATTGCCAACACGGGCACAAATAATAATCCCACCATTCCGATGGAGCCGAACGCCCAACGCAGCCCGCGGGGCAGTTCGCCACCAACCACTCGGCGATTTGCATTCTCTCCCCGGCTCGCGCAACGTCGAGCAGCCCGGCTTCGACTGGAACCTCGGGGACCTCGGCGATCAGCCACTGGAGAGTCTCGAGCTGGCCCAGAAAAGCCGCCACTTTTCGCGCCCCCTCAAAAGAAAACCTCGGGTCGTCGCGGTACGTTGCCTCCTGGCCGAGTTGGCGAAGGCGCCGCACAAAAGCCAGGTCCTCGTGGATGATCGCGCTCTTGATCCATGTCGGGTGACCGAAATGGTCGCGCATGTTCTCATCCTGCTGCTGGCGGCATAATGATGAGCAAGGGGCATACAATTCGTGATACAACCACGATGGTAAATCGGCCTCGAAGGCCAGTGGATGCTCGGTTTCAGTGATTTCCTCGGGGCTGCGATGCTTCACACGTGCCAGATCATCAGCACGAAATGAGCTACTCTGGTTGACACGTGACACGGCGATCGCGTGCGCCACGTTGCGTTCGTGGTCTTCGGCTGTCACGCTTAAAGCGCCGATGAGTGTTTCCAATTCCTTGTTCACGTCGGACTTGTTCCTGATGACGATCTGCTCGATGATATCTGCAATTGGAACAGCTTCTCCAACAAGCTTCACCAACACCGTGAGCCACTCCCGATTCGTTGATGATGCGTGAACAAAGGCTGACACGACCAAGTCGGACCGCTGTTGATCGCACAACAGAAACTGGATAGTGCAAAAGCGATACGATCGCACGGCGACCTCTATCGCCTCCTTGGCACCATCGTTGGTGTTGTCGCAGCCGTACTGGGAACGGAGGGCCATCCAGATATCGAAACAACCAACTTTGAGCAAGTCTGGAAGCATCTCGGTAGTGAACAAACTCGGAAAGCGGCGAAACAACAACACCATCGCATTCACACAACTGGAATCCAACGCGTATGACTTCACCGTGCTGATCACTGCCACGGTGCAACATTTGGTCTGATTTTCCAGGAGATATTGCAACATTTCCACGGACCCCGCATAGTCCAGCGCATTGACAGTGCAACCTTCAGTACGGTTCTCATGCAAGAACCGCACGACATCAAGATGGTTGTACATCGCCGCATCATCCATCGCCGCTGTTGTGCAGCCTTCCGTGCGATGTTGGTGGAGAAATTCGACCACTTGTAGATGCCCATTCGCTGCAGCCCGGTCCATCGCCTTGACGGTGCAACCCTCTGTGCGATTCTCGTGGAGAAACCTGACAATTTCGAAAAGACCTTTGTCAGCGGCGCCATCCATGGCAGCTACTGTGCATCCCTCGGCGCGGTTGCTGTGGAGAAACTTGACCATGGCGAGGTCCCCTCTCTCTGCAGCAATGTCCATGGTTTTCGGTGTGAACCCACCCAACGACTTGAAGTGGAAGAACTGAACGAGCTTGTGATGACCGCGGGATGTTGCCACGTCCAGTGCGGCCTTCAGTGCATCTTCATCCTTCAATGCGTGCCGCTTTCGGAGGCTTCTGAAGACGCCGATATGTCCGTGCTCGGCGGCAATTATCAGGGCCTTGCGGGGGACGGGTATGCCCAGCTCACCACATAGCAACCCCACCAACCTGCTATTTCCCATGTAAACGGCATTTGTGATGTTGACTGGATCGACCTCGATGTTCGCGCGCTTCAAACGTCGAAAAAAGCGGGGCCCAGGTGCTGTGAGAATCGCCCGGCCGATGATGTGGGATGGCGGCGCTGGTCGATTTTCCACCAAGAACCACCAGACTTCGCGATGACGATTATCCCAAGCTTCTTCATATGGCACTGACGTGCAAACCTCTGGACGATGCTCGTGGAGATACCGGACTATATCGAGATCGCCTCGGCGCGCGGCCTCGTCCATTGCGCCAGTGGATACTTCAATCTCAGGGACATGCTCTTGAAGCCATCGTAGCAACGTCAAGTCCGGAAACACGTAGATGCGATCGTGTTTTCCCTCACTCTCGGGCTCCAAGGTCCCTCTGCGGCAGCCGAGCATCTCGTGCGTAGCAAGGAGGTCAAGGACCCGCGTGTCTCCAGGGACATAGTGAAATATAGCCAGCGACAGGTTGGTCCCAAAGGAGTTGAACCAGTTTCGCCCGGTCTCGAGAAGCCACTGGACCATCTCGGGGCGATTGTGTCGGATCGCCTGGTCTCCCATGTGATCGAAATTCACCCGTACCGGCCGTGGGCAGGGCTTTGGGAGTGGATCCCATCTCATGCCGTACCACACCACAGAGAGAGCAAGTTCGACGAGCCGGAATGAGCCATGCTCAGCGAGGGCGGAGGCGAGCGCTATGGGGTCCTTGTACCCACCCTGACATGGGAGTCGCTGGCGAATGAAGACCCAGAGCTCCTCCGGGATGCCGGTCTGGAAGCCGATGATGGTCTTCAAGAGCGGGGCGTTCGTGAGGACGGTCAGGGCTGCCGAATGCGGCATCGAGGGTGAGCGCGTGGGGGTGGCCATCAGGTCCGTCGCTGGTCTGGTGTATGGCTTATGCGTGTGAGAGGGCGTGGAAACCCCCGCGGTGGCGCACGTCGTGCTTCGACTCAGACGTTGGGAGTCATCTTGGACCGTTGAGGAGTGGGACCAGGATCATGGATGGAGCTTCAATACAAGTCCCCTGTAAAATAGAAGACCCTTCCGCAATACATACAGGCTGCACTTGCCGCCAAATCGGGCAAAGCGATCGAACTAAAGAGACAAGAGCCTGCGGTGGTCACCACCATGTCGCTGTCCGGGGGAGCGATGATAACGGCCCTCATGCATCCTTCACAGCCAATGAATGCATCACACAAGCGTCATGGAACTGTCACGAGTGACATTCGTTGTGAAATGAACACAGAAAAAACAAACGAACCAAGAGATTACGATAAATGAACGTCAATTGTCATCGCCGCCGCCTCTTCTCTATGCCTCCAACGATGTCGGAACAAGCTGGTGTCAATGTTGGTGCATTATCGATACACCAGCTCTACACGCTACCGAGACGACCCCTGGGTCGCGGCGACTAGGCTAGACTGGGCGTCCTCCCCCACCAGGTCGCGATCACAAAGCCCCCCTCCCACACACACACCCGGCAGACCAGGAGCATCCTTGATCGAAATCGAGAGGTAGAGACAACAAATCATTGTATTTAATGTGAGTGTGTGTTCTCGCAACTACTGCTGCTGCTCTTGTTGGGGGGGGGTACAAGACCGAGAGATAACCTCGATACAAGGCTATTACCGAATAGAAGGCCCTATCTCATGCTCTCATGCCTCGCCATTGAAGTTCTGCTCATAGAAGCGCCGTTCATCCTGCCTGCATCCATGCGCCAGGCCCACGCATCATTTACGATCGAAGTATTACGAGTTCAGGAATTGTCATCCCTTTCCATGACTCGATGGAGACCCAACGCGTGATGGCCGTCACCACCACCACCACCTCCTCGTAATGGTCTCTGTAAAACGCTGAGTCGATATCGTCACAGCAATGACTTTGGGTCAATTTGTTCAATTTCAGGGTGTTATCAAAAGTGCCACGAGCTAACAAAACGAAAATCCAGTATCCATACACCAGCTTCCCAGCCAGCTACCTAGACGACGACCATGGCCGCGGCGACGACGAACGAGAGCGCCGAGGCCGCGAGTGTCGTGACCGTAGCGGACGACTTGCCACCGCCAGCGCTGCCACCACCGGGGACGCCGGCAACGTCCGTGTTGCTCGGGGCCTTGGTCTCACCCAGCGGGGTCCCCTTGTTGGCCTTCTTCTCAAAGGCATTCGACTTGGTACCGCTGCAAACGGGCTGAGCCACCGAGCACTTAAGGTTGTCGACCTTGGGCATGGGCTGGAGCTCCGAGGTGATGTTGGACGGACACTCGAGGACCTTCTCCCGGGAGACCTTGTAGTCGTCCATCTTGAGCGTCGGGGCCTTGGTCGTCGTGTACGCGGTCTTGAGGGCCTTGTACTCGGGATACGGCGTAAACTTGCAGGGGATCTTGTCGTGATCGCAGTTGTCCGGTGAGAAGAACCCAACGCCATAGCGACCGGGGTCAGCGGCCTTGCCGAGCTCTGCACCATAACACACATCAAAGGTCAGTTCACGGGCCACCTACACCGTTTGCCCCGACGATCACACGATCACGCACTCTTGGACTCGGTGTTGGGGATCTCCGTGACAAACTCAAAGACATTGCCACCGACAATCTGGTCCGTCATGTCCTTCTCCTCGTTCATCCACTTGGCATCGTAAAACGCCCGCTGCTTCTCGTAGCCATCCACTGTGTTCTTGCCGAGGTTGCAGCCAAACTCGCCAAACATGAGCGGCTTCGGGTACTGGACCTTTTCGTACGCGGCCATGAGCTGCTGGAGCCCGGTCGACTGCTTGTACTCGAGGTGCGTCGCGGGGTCGCACTCGACGTACGGGTTGAAGCCGAGCCTGCATCAGTGACACACACACGCAGAGTCAGTTTCACAGCCTCTCTCGCTCACACTCTCTCCCACAACGCCCGACAAACGTACCACTCGGCGCGGGTAAACTCGTTCTTGCCGACCGCGCAGTCCATGTACTGGATCCACTGCTCCCGGGGGAGCGTGTCGGCGAGGTCAATGCCAATAGGCACCTCACGGATCGAGCCCGCGCACGACGCCGCATAGTTGCGGACGTCCCGGAGCAGGGCCTTGGCGCAGGGCATGGTCTGAGCACCGCCGGCCTTCTTCGCCCGCAAGAGGTTGTTCTCGTTGGCCACGCTGAAGCCCAGCGTGTTGTCGTAGACGGCAAAGGCATTATAGACCAGCTGCATCCGCGAGAAGAGCGAATCCGGGTAGCACTTGGGCGGGAGCTCATCGAGGATCGCGCAATTCTCGCAGGGCGCGGCCATGCCGACGAGCACATACATGCCGGCCTCCGAGGCCGCGCACATAAACTTGTCATGGGACTTGGTCGGGTCCACCGAGTAGAGGCGGATCGTGTTGACGCCCAGGTCCTGCATGACCGCCAAGTCGGGCTTCCACACGGCCTCATTATCATCCGTAAACCAGTCATGGTTGGCCACGGACGCGAACTCGCCGCCATTGGGTCGGGGGTAGTAGGCCATGCCCTTCATGCGGAACTCGAGGCCCGTCTTCGAGTCGAAAAACTTGTTGCCCTTGATCACGATCGGGTTGAGCCAGCCCTTGGTCTTGGCCGTCGTGGTCGCCGTGGTCGTCGAGGACGAGGTCGACGGCGACGCGGCATTGCCGCTCGAGCCCGAGGCCGCCGACGATGGCGTCGTGGCCCCGGCTGCGGGCGGGGCCGAGGTCTTGGTGGCCCCACCCGCGGCCGGGGCCTTGGTGGTCGCCGCGGGGGTCTCGGCATCGCCCTCGGCGCCGACGGCGGGGGGCGCGGTCGTCGTTTCTGCGGGCGGTGCCGTGGTGGTGGCGGCGGCGGCGGTGACAGTCAAAGGCGCGCTGGCGACCACGGCGCCGTTCTGGCCATTGACCCACTGCTCGTCGACGCTGATGTCAAAGCCCGCGGCATGGGTCGTCGTCGTCATGGTCATGACCGCCAGGACCGCGGCGGCCGCGAGCGCGCGACGCATTGTCATCGTGAACGCCATGCTCGTCAACTGGGTCGGCGGCGGATACGGTACGCTTGGGCGTCAGGAGGCAAGAAGGCTTGTGTGGGCGTGCGTACGTGGAACCGTTCCGATGTGACAACAGCGGGTGGGCGGATGCTATGCCAATGTGCTGCAATTGCTGTGCACTGAGCTGTGCTGGAGAGGCTCGTGTGTTCCAGGTGGCGGAGAGGGCAGGTGAGAGAGCACGCGCACTCTCGTCTTGGGCCAGAAACCAAGTGTGGAAGACGAAGCAAAGGCAACTCCCCTCCCAAACACAACACGAAGTTTGTGTTCATCCAGGTCAAAAACCACAAAAAGACCAGAAATCGCTGGATGTGGTTAGGGGAGTCAAGTTCGCTCGCTGACTTGCGACGCCGCTCTTCCTGAACCTGGGCTCAATTTCGGCACACACAATTTGTATGTAATGGGGTGAAAAGCCTCCATCAGTTGGCTCAATCCCATGGGAGAAGACAACCCTAGGCCCTAGAATCTTTAGCTGCTTCCAAAATTTCATAATATTCTCAGTGAAATCGTAGCTTTCAATTCGCGAGCCTATCCTTCGACCTACAACTGGTGAGATGCTTGGACTCGCCATTGAAACGTTGTTCAGGGCTGTGACTCACAGCTTGGAAAAAATGCCTCACAGTGTGAGGCATTTTTTCCAAGAAGAGGATGAAGCGTCTGCTTGGAATTGGCGGCCCAGTCAGCTGTGCTGACCCAGTTTGAAGCCTGTTGTGAGATGATTCTTCAGAACCACTGACAATAATAGGTAATGTGCCAGTCATGGTGTTTGCCTCTGCAGGGCGATTTCAACAATCCGATTTTTCGAGTCCATCGTGCCACCCATCGCCCACCCGCAAGCTCTGCGATATGCCCCGAGTCACACGGCCACCAGAGCACAATGCAATGACATTTTAATGTCCGAGAAATTTTCTCATTGCCATTTTGTACCAATAGTTTAACCTCAGCTTGAGGTTAACTGATGATGCCATCATTGACTATAAAACCTGAAGTGAGGTCAAAGCAAATAAAAATTGCTAAATATATATGAATTGATTACCATTTATGCAAAAATAGATTTTTATTAGCTTAATAGCTAATTAAAATAATGCAGTCCAAAGCCAAAGGACAATGGTGAAGCGGCAGGGAGCGCGTTGTCGATGAGGGTGACTCAGTTGATGACTTGAAGAAGGCAATCAAGACAGAACAAGAGTATGACTTTGCAGCGAGCAAGCTGCAGCTCTTCTTGGCCAAGAAGGGCGGCGCATGGCTGAATAGTGATGGCGCTGCGACTGTGACGCTCGATGAACATGGAAACCCTCAAGGCTTCGATAAGATGGATCCGTCGTTATGAATCAAAAACGACCGATACTTTGGAGAGAAGTTTCAGCCGGACGAAGGGCAAATCCACGTGCTGGTTGTGGTTCCGACTGAAGCGGCGGTGGTGCCAGCGTTGTCGCAGCAGTCTTTCTTTTGGAAGGAGCCAACGTCGTTGGTCGCAACGACTGGTGCGGATTGGGATTTCCAGAACCCATTGGATCTCCGCAAACTAGCATCTGCTATCGGTCGTCATTATAAAGCTTGGAGAGATGGAAAGATGGACAAGCGAAGTCATCCGCTATTCGTGTGCTTAGATGGCCCCGGAACTGGAAAGTCGAGATTGCTTGACGGATTTCCCAACATCTTGCAGCAGCGAATCTTTCGTGATGAGACACAAGGAGATCCAGTGATGAAGCAGCTCTTGCGTCAGGCCTACACTTTCAAAATTACGTTTGAGAATGGAACAACCAAGCCAGGTAGATTCGCTGATCCAGGCCAGGCAATGGGAACTCGAATGCTGTACCAACTGCAGGATTCGGTCATTTGGGAGGAATTTCTATTGGATCGTGCGAATCATGTTGTCCCTACACAAGTACTGTCGAAATTGTCAGCAATCACCGGAACTGATTCAAGCGCAATGAGCGTGATTCTCTGTGTCGACAGCTTGCAAAAGCTTCAGCATGAACCAGGAAGCACAGATTCCGATTTTTATACGGTGTTTGCGTCGCTGTGTGACCTCGTCAATGCCTCCAAGTACTGGGTGATTGTGATCTGCGCGGCGACTGTTTACCAGCCAGTGGATGAATTTCTGGCCGCGTCACCACAATGGAGAGAGATGCTACAGACGACATCATTGAAGCGCCCGTCGATCAACGGCAGAGACGTATTTGATAGATTCGACTATGGCAATGGAGCTTTGACGCAGCTATTGGTGGATGACATGGGCGGGCATGGCAGAGCATTGGAGGAATTGTTTAACGTGATGCTGCAAAACCAGGGGCAAGCTTATCAATTCATTCCGCTGATGCACAATGTGCTTGCTGCAATTCGACAAGCGTACCCTGCGATTGTTGCCCAGATGCAGAGTATGAAGCAAGCATTTCTTGCGGTGATTTCTCGTCGGAGTGTTGATGGAAATTCGCACTTTGGAACGCTATCTCTTGATGAAGTTATCTCGTGCGGGTTGGTTCGACTAGATGGAACCCACCTCCAATGCCCGTTCATTCTCTATATGCTGCTGGAAACACATGATATTCCCTGGAACAAACATGCGACTTACGCACCGGCAGAACGATTGGAAGACTTGAAACCTTGGCAACGTTGGGAGCAGTTCAACTGCAAGTTCCGAGCGTTGAAATCGGAAGCTTTCTCTCAGAAGGAACCTGTATTATGGACAGATATACACTATGGAGCACGGTTTGGCGATGGATGCAATCGACATGTTATTGAGCGGCAATTGACGTATGCGCTTGCTGACAAGCGGATGCCAACGAAGACCAAAGGATTCAAGAAAGGAAGGTGCTCTTGCGGTAATGATCGTGGGAAGTGCTTTCTGTATCAGCCTGCAGACGGGTCTCCGTCTGGAGATGCATTTCTGTGCCTGGAAGATGCGACGAATGGCTTCTTTCACGAGGTTCATCAGTGTAAATGCGTCGAAGGGAAGCTATCACATGACGTTTTCGAGCAAGAGCGGTCGAAGGCTGCAGGTCCCGACGACTTGTTCATCATGTATTGCACGAGCCAAGGGACGGCTGACCTACGTATGCTGCCAAATTCCGCGTTTGTCGATGCCACCTGCTGGGAAGCGTACTACGGTCCATTTGCTGCTCGTGCATTCTTCATCAAGTCTGTTCCTTTACCGTGCGTCAATACAAGCTCCCAGGTCCAACTGGAGTTCGTGGAAGGTGTTGGCCCACGCTACAGTGCAAAAATAGCTAGGAAGCGTCCATTCACCAGCCTGGAAGATGCTCTTGTGAAGACAAAGATTCCAGCCAAGGTTCTAAAACGATTCAATTTCAACACGGATTCCAGCTAGCCCCATGCTGGGCATGGGGTAATATGCCCTTTTAAAGAGAAAATATATCTCCACTTTCTCCGTATTATCGATCGCACAAAGGTGGTGGTTGATTCACCGCTTACACCGCAATTGAACCATTTTCGCTTCGCCATCAGCAGAATCTTGGAGAAATCATTAAGATCTGTGAATGCATGGCCGAAACGCGAGAAGAATGGAGAGGGAGGAGACTGAAAACGAAATGTATATTTTAGGTTTGGCAAAAACAAGAGGAGTGTCCGAGCCTGTCGTTCTCGCAAGGATCAATGTATGGGTTTTTGTGTTTGATAACCAATTCAAGACTGATGTTGTGGAGTTAATGATAATTGCTCATCGGACGAGGACGGCCCTCACTCCACCGTCAACCCGCAACGGACAAGCAACAACGAGTTTTGAGATTCCAACTTTCACCATGGCTGCTGCAGTGTGCTCGTACTGTACGGCACAAGCTTTCAAGAATGGCGACACCAACACGCTACGCTCGCTGTCAAAGCCATAATTTTCAGAGTTGCAATGCTGATAATGGCCGGGAATCGACTGGTCACATCCAATGGCATTTCAACCAGCATCAGGACCAACATCGCAGCTTTCGCACCCGTCCACAATCAATGACGCCGCAGATAGTGAGAGCATTTAAAAAATGGCGAAAGATGTCACGTGGTCCACTCGGCATCTTTCGGAGCCCATACAGAACAGCAGTGAATGTGGTCAGTGTGGGCTCAACACAACTGACGTATGCGTCGAATTGGATGGCTGTTGTCTGGTCCGCACAGGGCTGACATGAATGTCTGCCACAGTCATTTTGACCCAGAAGTTTTGGGGCAGTGGTCGTGGTCGATTCAGCACCTTTACAGTCGGCCCCCAAACAAGCAGCCTGCAGATTGTGAGACCTGGTCACATTGACATCCGAGTCATGCAGTCAGTTCTCCCACAAGTGGGGTAGCGACCATCAAATCAATTTTTTGGTCGCCGACGTTGGAGCCTCCAACGTTCACAGAAATTCGTTGTCAACAAGGTTTTTGTTGACGTGGCTCAACGGTGATAACGCCACCAAGTCACTCACGCGGGGGATCGCGTCATCCGCCACGTTGTGTATAGTATTGGGATCTTGCTCGTATGTGCTTGTCACATTTCGCATTTTGCCAACCCCATCAGCACCGGCGGCCGCGTTCTCGCTCTCGACGCGCCACTCGCTGACTACAACTCGAGATCTCGCGCTTCCTACAGACAGAATCATGCCCAGCAACAAGCGCTTCGAGGTCCACACGCTCTCGACCGACTTTCGCCAGGCCACGCGCCTCGTCGAAGATCCCGCGGTGCCCCCCGCGGGTCCCGGGATGGTCGTCGTGCGGAATCACTTTGTCGGGATCAACGCCACCGACATCAACGTCACCAACGGCGCGTACTCGCCGACGCCCCCGCCCTTTGGCTGCGGACTCGATGCCGTGGGGACGGTCGTGGCCGTCGGCGAGGGCGTGACCTCGGTCGCCGTCGGGGCCGCCGTGGCCTACCGCAAGATGGGCGCCTTTGCCCAGTACGTGGACGTGGACGCCGCGCAGGTCCTGCCCGTCCCGGCCCCGACCAAGGAGATCCTCCCGCTGCTCGTGTGCGGGGCCTCGGCCTCGATCGCCCTCGATGTCGTCGGCGAGATGCAACACGGCGGCGGGGAGACCGTCCTGGTCACGGCCGCCGCCGGGGGCACGGGCCAGTTTGTCGTGCAGCTCGCCAAGCTCGCGGGCAACCACGTGATCGGCACCACGAGCTCGGACGACAAGGCCGAGGTCCTCCGGCAGCTTGGCTGTGACCGGGTGATCAACTACAACAAGGAAAACGTCGCCGAGGTCCTCACGAAGGAGTACCCAGAGGGGCTCAACTTGGTCTTTGAGACCGTCGGCGGGGAGATGTTCAAGACCGCCGTCGATCATCTCGCGACGCACGCCCGGGTGATTCTCTTTGGCTTCATCTCCAACTACGCCGACGGCGGGGAGGGCGATAAGCTCCGCTTTATGGAGATCGGGCCGACGCTCCTGCGCAAGTCGGCGTCGATCCGTGGGTTCATCTCGGGGAACCATCGTGAACACTACGTCACGCGCATCCGCAAGCTCATGGATCTCATCCAGGAGGGCAAACTCCGCCCCGGGGTCGATAGCAAGGTCTTTGAGGACCTCGAGCAGATTCCGGAGGCGATTGATTACATGTATGCGCGCAAGAACATTGGCAAGATCGTCGTGAAACTCGCATAAGGGCATCTGTCTGGGTTTGCCATTAAAAATCAATTTTCGTCGCTTAGTGTGTTCTCAAATGATGATTTTGTTGGGTGGAAAAAGTCAGGCAGCGGTTCTCGACGGCAAGGATCCATTGTGCAAAGTGCGTCTATTCCACAGCAGCATCGAAGATCGAAACAGTTCTCAGTCGAGCACCCGCTTGGAGTGGATCTTGAAGTTACTCGATATGAGGAGACGGCATGACATCCATCCTCGAACCATCGACTTTGGTGTTGTCCTTTACGGTGTGGACGCTGTCGAGACAATGTGTGCAACAACAATGTGACCAATCTACGCTTGGTTTCGAGTACGACGAACAAGAGCATCAACCTCGGTTGAGTTATCTTATGTGAGTGTACCGCCGATATGTAGTTCCCATTTACGATTCTCAAGAAACGAGGAGTGCAAGGTGTTTCGTGGCGGGAAACAAAATGCTGCTTCAGTATCAAGGTACTCCAAATGTTAGTCATGACAGGTCAATTGTTACACCCCAAACCGCCAGCGAAGCGAAGGCACATCGTCGAAGGGATCATCGAGAGAATATTTGATATCGTAACGGCGACGTAGACACAGCCCAGTCCAAGCATCAGCACCACAGGAATCAATAGGTTTGGTCGTTCCCATGCTCGCGCATCTCGGAGATGCTGCTTGTCTCGGGGGATGATTGGGAGGCACACCATAATTGCAAGCGCCTTGAGGCTGTGAATGCACAAATAACTGTTGGCTATGTGCCACCGAACCACGGATGTATCTTTTGTCAAATCGGTACTCTCCGGCGTGAAATCAGCCGAAACAAGCACGATACACCACCGAGCGATGTTGTCCCCAAGATTACAAACTGTTGTGAGAATATCGTAAGAAGTGGCTTCATACCCTGGCATCGTTACTTCGACAATCAGAAGCCAACGGGCAACCCACATGAGGGATGACAAGAGCTCGGTCAGCTGCTCTTTGAAGATCCATAATGTGAGATTACGTGTCCAATCAAAAACGGTCAATAATTCGACAGGTAGCGCGACGATGATACCAGTCATCGTGCAGCCAAGGAAGAGTAGTCGCCACTTCGCGTTGAGAAATCGCCAATACGTAATCGTGACTGCTAGCAGGTTGCCAGCACAGAAAGCCATGGTACTTAACTCGTAATCGATCCAGTTCGCATGAAGCCATACATCTGGAATCGCGTCCGCTTCATGGACATACAACGAAAATGCAATTCGAGTAATGAAGCAAAATACCATGACACACCAGGTCACTCGTTGTTCAAGAAAGCGCCAAATCTGCCGCATTTGTGAGCCTATACTGGGCCGACTTCGCAAAAGTGTGATATCTTGAACAAAAAAATATGTGGAGGCAATGCCAAGAAGAGAGATCGCTGCGAATGCGGTAAATACCCACCGTGGCTCAAGTGAGGAAGCGAAGACACCACCGTAATCAGGACCATTGCAAGCAAGAGATACAAACAGAGTACTCGCCATCTCTCCAAGAAATCGGAAAAATACAAGCTTGAGTTGAGTTTTCCCTCTGTCTGCCTCTTCTTCGCGTTGTGCAAACTCAACCATCATGCCTTCACAAGCTGCAGTTGCAATTAAAAGGGCAATCGATGATCCCACGAATGGTATGACAAAGCGATAACCTTCGGTCCTGGAGTTTGGATTGTACAATTCTCCGTGCCGACCAAATGGCTCGACACTCTTCATCAATATCAAGGGCATCATACACATGAAGTAAGATGACCAGCCAATATGCATATACGGCTTTCTCCTCTGGCGTCGAATGGGAAACCCGTCGGAAAGAAAGCCGAGGAAGAACTTGATATGCCAGGGAAACCGTATCAGTGATTGAATTGCCGTGCGTTGATACCCCTCATATCCGAGGTACGCGATGAACAGTGAGTCAGTGAAGTTGGACGACGCTGCATCAAGAAAGCCGACTGCAAACCAGTTGAGAGCCAATCCATGATACGATCGACCGGTCTCGTCACCATTACTGCCGTTACCTCTTCGCACGTTACGAGTTGGCCACGGGGATTCATTCGACAGCAAAGCACACATCGAGCTCGGATTGTTTGTGTCTTCTGGAACGTTGATAGCGGAATCGCACAAGTTATACGTTGTCATTGGAGTCGAGCTGCTGTTGGGGCTAATAATGCAACTGACTGGACTTGGTGCCGAAGATACCATTGAAACGCCGAAGGACAACTGGGAACTACGTTGTCGTGTGTTGTCGACTGATGTAACCTCAGGCTAATGCTGCTTGGAATTAAGGGCGAATGTTCGGGATCTCGAGGTAAACCAGGAATGGCATTCGACTCACCACGTCGACCATGTCAATGCTCTGTTGACCCCACTACATCGGCGAAATCAAGGATTTTCACTTCAACTGTGAGCTCAGCTCCAAGTACTGTAATTTGTTGTCACACCTGACTCACGTTCGATCGAGTCTGCGCCAGGATGTGGATAAATATGCCGTTGTTCAAGTGGAGAGTATGTAGATGGATAAACTATTGGGAATTGCCACGTCATGCGCGTTAGGCAAAGATGCTCATCCTCGCAACCGTATCCATCCCCACCGAGGGAGCACTTGTTCAGCGATCCAGTTTTGTTGTCGCAACTTAACCAGGGAAACCACTCACGGTATGGGAACCATTGTTTGTCATCGCAATTGCGAATCAGAAACAGTGGAAAGTGGATCAAGCAACTCGAAAAAACCAGAGTTCATTTGGCCATCAAGATGCAATACTTACCTGCATCTTATCACCCAGCACGCAATCAAGTTCGACTAACTCAGAACGAAACAATCTGTCCGATATTCAACTGCAGTACCAAGCCATCGATTCATTGCAGACACATTATGGTCTGGACTCGTCCCCACAAGAGTACCCGTGCGTTGATATCCACCTAGCGCCCGTTTGCGCAGCCTCTAGGAGTGTTTTTCATACGCGGAAATTATGGAGACGTGAGATCGGCTCAGCCTGGTCCAGCACAAGTTCTTGCATACAGATTTGTTAATCAATTGCTGCATAAGGAATTGCTATCCAAAGGATACTCTAATTTGTTCAAGTATCAAACCCACGCGCTGAGTTCGATCATCTGCGGTGCTTGCGGGTCGTGGTGACGCAGGCCAAGGGCAGGCTCGCTCGCGTAAAGGACGCTCGTGAGGGACACTCCAAATGGTCCGCGCGCTGCCGCTCCCTCCCCCCATCGTGACGTTCCTGCAGGGAGTGTCGCTGCGTCCCGAGCTTGAGATTTCGTTGCCTGGTGGAACCAACCAGTCGCTCGCCCCTCCGCTCGACGCTGAAAACGCCAGCCAGCGCTTCTGCTGACAGCGCCGATATTTGATCGACTGTGTGCCCCCCAGTATCGAGATGCCGGATATTGTCGGTTCACTGGCATGCTCGTAGTAGTGAGTCATTTAGGACAATGAGATCACTACGTAAAACCCCTCTGGCGGGTAGCCCCAGGTACACGTAGCTGTGCGGTGATTGATCACAACGCATTCGGCTCCGAAGCACCCACAAGCTCCCTCATGCTCTCCACCTCC
>JAADYI010000224.1:0-23895 GCA_023338185.1 Lagenidium sp. CBS 127285
AGCTCTCGCGTTACAACAAGAAGTCGACCCTGTCGAGCCGCGAGATCCAGACCGCCGTCCGCCTCATGCTCCCGGGTGAGTTGGCCAAGCACGCCGTCTCGGAGGGTACCAAGGCTGTGACCAAGTACTCGACCTCGGCTTAAATTGCCACTCGATGATGGGGGATGACGTCCCAGCGTGACTGCGTCTGCGGATTCCCTCTATTGTCCCCATTTTTTGCGAGGCGAACGTCAGTTGGCCTCGATCGCTTTTGGTGTTTTTTAACACCACCCTTTTGCTCGGAGAAAGCACATCACTCAATTTGGCTACTGTTCGACATGGATCGTATGGCGATTTGTCATGGACAAACTGGATATACTCGTGTATGTGGTCTGGTGATGTTTGGGGAGCTCATTAGTCGTTGTGTGTGAATGTACAATGCCTTTGGTGAAAGTGTTTGGTCGAATATAATTTGAAAGTATTTTGGTCGCGATGAAATGCTCTTGCCACGCGAGAGGGCCATGTAAGAGCTTTGTTGTTCATATTCAGAATGACGGAAGATTGCTGCAACGAAACTCGACGGGATTGGTTACTCCCAGGAGGGAACATCCTGAAAGCAAGGACAAGCATGCCTTGGGGAGAATGATCGTGTAAGGGTTTGACATAATTGTATTTATACGCCTACGGACAAGGCTCCTACGACTACAAGAAGGACTCACTTGCTCAAAGAAGAGCTACGAGAGTGATTTCTTTGCGAAATGGGTGGTGTTAAAAAACACCAGGAAATATGACGATGGGAAGTGTGACCGAGGTCAGCGTCCTCCCCACCGAGTGAGCTTGAGCAGCAGAGTGAGCTGCTTAACCGCCGAAGCCGTAGAGGGTGCGGCCCTGGCGCTTGAGCGCGTAGACGACGTCCATGGCAGTGACGGTCTTACGGCGCGCGTGCTCCGTGTAGGTGACCGAATCGCGGATGACGTTCTCCAAGAACACCTTCAAGACGCCACGAGTCTCCTCGTAGATCAAGCCCGAGATACGCTTGACACCGCCACGACGAGCGAGACGGCGGATGGCCGGCTTGGTGATACCCTGGATGTTATCACGCAAGACCTTGCGATGACGCTTGGCGCCGCCCTTGCCGAGTCCCTTGCCTCCCTTTCCACGTCCAGACATGTTGCTTGGTTGAGTTGATGGAAAATTGAATAGTGATTGTTGGGAGCGTGGCTGAACGCGGCTTGTGCGTTTTCACCACCAGGCGCACAATAACAGGGAGCCGCCCAAAAACAGCCAATCATGCTATATGCCCCGAGAAGCTCGTGTGCGTTGATCTCATTGGCCCAGTTTTCGGCATTTTGAATATTCGCATGCGATTGGTGGGATCAGCGCTACCACCTGCTCATTGGAGGGCCTAGTCCAGCTCCACAATCCCGCCATTCGACGCTGCTCACTTTGGAAAACATCCACCAACCCGCAAGTCACCATGGCTCGTACCAAGCAGACCGCCCGCAAGTCCACCGGTGGCAAGGCCCCGCGTAAGCAGCTCGCCACCAAGGCCGCCCGTAAGAGCGCCCCCGCCACCGGCGGTGTCAAGAAGCCGCACCGTTACCGCCCCGGTACGGTCGCCCTTCGTGAGATTCGTCGCTACCAAAAGTCGACGGAGCTCTTGATCCGCAAGCTCCCGTTCCAGCGTCTCGTCCGTGAGATTGCCCAGGACTTCAAGACCGATCTCCGTTTCCAGGGTTCGGCCGTCCTTGCCCTCCAGGAGGCCGCCGAGGCCTACCTTGTTGGCCTCTTCGAGGACACCAACTTGTGCGCCATCCACGCCAAGCGTGTCACGATCATGCCTAAGGACATTCAGCTCGCCCGTCGCATCCGTGGTGAGCGCTCGTAAATTCGGACGTCCCCGCGCGTCCCATGCGACCATCATCGCAACTATCTTTTGGTGTTTTTTAACACCACCCTGTCTGGAAGAGAAATCCCTCACCTACCTCGATCGCGGAAAGCGGTTGGGAATCCTCCGTGACTCATCAATCGAGTCAAACTCTGTGTACTGTAGTTCGCCCGAATGAAGTCAGTGATTGAATGTCCTGTCATTACGAGCCTCGCTGTCACATTGCCTGACTTGGAAGGTGGGAGTTGATGGCATCGCGATGAAGGAACGCTACAGTATCGAGAGGCGAGTGACGGAAAATACATCAGTACCAGTTGGATGAAACAACGCTCTCAGAATTACTACTACGTAGTACAATGCTGCAATTTCGTTGACCAGTGGCCGCCGCTGCCACAGCGAAATGACCGAAGGCTCCTGTGGTTGCTTGCTCTGAGGTCCGAGGGGGATGGCGATTTGGCTCGCAGAGACCCACCGTCCCATCAGCGTTCCATTGACTGCAGAGAATGTGAAGAAGGGATCATGAGTGGTTACTTCTTAACATGGGATCTTGAGTGGTGTTGCATGTTGGCAAGGTCCAGAGTTGCCCAACCCATGGCACTTGCAATGCAAGCAAGCACCATTCCCCCAATCGTTCGAATCGTCACGACTCCAACACCAGAATGCATGAAGGTCATCCATTTGAGGTTGCAGATGGCCCGAAAGAATCTTGAAGCAGGTCTGTCCAAGGTCGCTTGAAGGTCGTCTGAACGGGTCACTGATTACATATTCCTCGTGGGTAGGGGGATCCTTTCCATTTACACCAATGCCGGGGCTTTGTCGCAGCGTCATTGACCAATCACCACCCCCGCCCGTTGCCACGTGCGATGATGCGTGGGGTTGGTTGGTTTCCTTGGGGTTACGCGTCCGTGGCCCGCCGCCTCCGCATCTCTCGCGGTCAACTGGATCCCCCATTCGTCTGCAGCCAACGAGCCATTTCGGCTTTTGCCCCCTCCTTCCACCCACTCACTCTTCTCAGAACATGAGCAGCAACTACACGGACGAGCACCACGGCTTCGGCACCAAGGCCATCCACGCGGGCCAGGACCCGGACCCGTACACGGGCGCCGTCGCGGTCCCCATCAGCCTCGCCAGCACCTTTGCCCAGCGCTCCCCGGGGCTCGTCTACGGCCAGGACCAGCCCAACTCGTTTGGCAAGGGCTGGGAGTACTCGCGCACGGGGAACCCAACGCGCGGAGCCTTTGAGCGGGCCATCGCCGCCTGCGAGAACGGCAAGTTCGCCGCCGCCTACTCGTCCGGCATGGCCGCGACCACGGCCGTCGTGCACCTGCTCAAGCAGGGGGACCACGTCCTCAGCATCGACGACGTCTACGGTGGCACGCAGCGCTACTTTCGCCAGACCGTCAAGCCCACGTACGGCATTGACTTTGACTTTGTCGACATGAGTGACACCGCCAAGATCGAGGCGATGATCCGCCCGACGACCAAGATGCTCTGGCTCGAGAGCCCGACCAACCCGACGCTCAAGATCACCGACATCGCCGCCGTCGCGGCCGTCGCCAAGAAGCACAAGCTCCTCCTCGTCGTCGACAACACGTTCATGTCGCCCTACTTCCAGAACCCCCTTGACCTCGGCGCTGATCTCGTCGTGCACAGCATCACCAAGTACATCAACGGCCACAGCGATGTTGTCATGGGCGTCGTCATCACCAACAGCGAGGAGCTCTACACCAAGCTCAAGTTTGTCCAGAACGGCATTGGCGCCGTGCCGTCGCCGTTTGATGCCTACATGGCCCTCCGTGGCCTCAAGACGCTCCACGTGCGCATGGCCACCCACGCCAAGAACGCCCAGGCCGTTGCCGAGTTCCTCGAGGCCCACCCGATGGTCGAGAAGGTGTACTACCCGGGCCTGCCGTCGCACCCCCAGCACGAGATCGCCAAGAAGCAGGCCCGTGGCTTTGGTGGCATGGTCACGTTCTACATCAAGGGCGGCCTCGAGAAGGCCCGCGCGTTCCTGGAGACCGTCGAGGTCTTCACCCTTGCCGAGAGCCTCGGCGCCGTCGAGTCGCTGGCCGAGTCCCCGGCGATCATGACCCACGCGTCCGTGCCCAAGGAGCACCGCGAGCTCCTCGGCATCTCGGACAACCTCATCCGCCTCTCGGTGGGCATTGAGGGCCTCCCGGATATCATCGCCGACCTCGAGAAGGCCCTCCAGGCCGAGCCCAAGGCGTAAGACGCCGAACCCCGCGTGCGTGCGTTTATTCTTTTTCAAAAAAGATAGTAAAACCTGTTGGCCTGTACTACGTAGTAATAGATGCTCACGTTGTCGCAAGGGGTTCACGATGCCGTCCGCGTGGCGACCTCGATGTGCACGCGCAGCGGGCGCCCGAGGTCTTGTTCGAGGGCCTGGACCCGGGCCTCGGCGCGGAGCAGGAGCTCCTGGAGCTCGGCCGCGCGCTGCCCCGCGAGGTCCCGGAGCCATCGATCCCCACGCCCACAGGCCGCCGTCCGCTTGAACCAGACGAGGGCCTCCGTATAGTCGATGGGGGTCCCCGTGTCGTCATCACCGGTCGTGAGCAGATCCCCGAGACGGTACATGGCCTGGGGGTGCCCATCGTCGGCGGCTTCGCGGAGGAGGCGCCGGGCCAGTTGCGCGTTCTCGGGGACGCCACGGCCCCCGGCGTAGAGGAGGCTGAGGTAGTACCGGGCCGCGGGGGTGGCGGCAGCGGATGCTCGGCGACCCGGGTGCGCCCGTAGCTGGTCGTCCTCGGTGGCGATCGCCGCGCGGTAGAGCTCCGCGGCGCGGGCAAAGTCGGGTCGCGGCCCGGAGCCAGCACCCGCCGGAGCAGCAGCAGCAGTAGCCGGCCTGTCGTCGGTGTGGCCGCGGCCGTACTCCTCCATGACCCCGAGGTGGAAGAGCGCGTGGGGGTTCTCCGCACGGGCGGCGGCCTCAAGGAGCTCCCGAGCGCGCACTGGATCGACCCGATCGACGCCCCGGCCGTCGTTGTAGAGCCTGCACACGTATCAACCGGTCAGACCTGTGTCTACCAGGGCTGCGAGATCTCGTCCAATCCGTACGTGGCGAGCATCCACTGAGCATCGACGTGACCGCGGTTGGCGCTGGCCCCGAGCCACGCGGCCCCGAGTCGGTCGTTGCGGGCGAGGCCGTCGTCCCCGTGGAGGTGTAGCACCCCCAGTGCGAACTCGGCGTCGCGATGGCCGTTCAGGCGTTTGAGGAGCTGCACGGCCCCCGGGACATCCCGCCGCTGGCCCTGGCCGTAGAGCTTGAGCATCGCGAGGAGGTACACGGCATCGGGCTCGCCGAGCTGCTCGGCGCGGCGGTGGATCTCGGCGAGAACCCTCGGATCAGCAGCTGACTCGGCCGACTCGCCAATGCCATGGGCCCGAAGCTCCGTCGTCGCCAGGAACTCGAGATGCTCGCGACCGTCGCCCTGGGGCTCCGCAGTGACGACGGGGGTGGTGCTCAAGAGCAAGATCGAGGCAATCACCACGAGGAAGAGGAGCTCGTGACGACGACGACGATGGGAACTCATCTTTTGAGTGTGCTCGGCTCTGGGCTTTGGCGACTCTTCGTGCGGTCCCTCATCAAAGAAACTGGATAGGAAACAAGTCCGCGACAATGGTGGATCCCTATCGCCTCGTATTCGAGCGAGTCGCATGCGCAGGTCGCGATGCGGACACGGAACCTGCCCCGGACGATGCCATTTCCGATTCGCAATGGTATCGAACAGCCACTCGACTTGTCGTTGAAGAACATTGCTGATTATGTCCCGATCGTACACCGCAGGCGGCGATTTCTCGATGCTCTGGTCGACGATGGGCTCCTCCGACCAGAGACCGCCGCGCGCTTCCGCGTCGACGTACGCTCGGGCAAGCGCTCTGCTGCAGTTTTCACCATTGACCGCTGCTCCGTTCATTGACTGGCTCGCAGTATCACGGCCCACGGACGCTCGGTGGCTTCCAGGGGGCCCTGCTCCGATGGTCCAGTGGCGCCTTGCGCAAAGGCCCGCTCGGGGCGGACCTCGAGGAAGACATCGCACGGCTTGACGAGCACGTTCGTAGGCGCACTCGCAAGCGAACAAGGGACGCCCACCGTGGCGATGGTAACTGGAGTGACCTGTTCGTTGCTTCAATGCTGCCCAGGCGTCCACTCTGGAGCAGGTGCTGACCAAGCCCCCGACGACCCCGGCGCCGCCGTCGTTCCTACGAGAGCATATTCTCGAGCAGCAGCGGCTCTGTGACATCTTGGACCAACTTGACGAGCAGATCACCCGCCGTCTCGTGCAACGCACGAGCGAGCTCGACCTCGGCGGCAATCCCGACGGCCCTCGCCCCGAGAGCCCGGATGACGGGAGCGGGGGCGGAGCTGATGCCTGGCGCTTCCAAGACGACAATCGGCTCTTCCTCGTCCGGGACGAGCGCCGACGACGACCACGGATCGTCGATCGGATCGACTCGCCGTCGCGGTCGTTGCTGATCCCTACATTCTCCCCGCGCTTGTCGACGCTCGGAGACATCGCCGTCTTCCTCGCGCGACTCCAATGGGAGCAGCCGCAACGATCCACCGAGAGCGACGAGCCCACCGGGAAGAGCCACGAGAGCGAGGAGCTCTGCCTCGTGCTCTCGGTCACGCGCCATCTCGCCCGTCCGGTGGCGATCTCCTGGGTCGATGAGACCATCGCCGCCCACCGGGAGCTGCGGCTCTCGCCCTACGTCCAGCCGTTCATCGGATCGCACGAGAAGACCCTGGAGACGGGGGTGGAGCACTGGCATTGCTTTGAGTACGTTGAGGTGCGAACTCCATGCGTCCTGGAGTGAGTGACGGGGTGAGGAGGGCATTGATCGCGCGGTTTGTCTCCGTCGGCAGACCGCGCCCCTCAGCGATATCATCGCCGACCACTCCTGGCAAGGCGAGCGCGCCCCCATGTTCCGGTACGACACCGTCGTGCACGGTTTTGCCCTTGCACTCTTCGTCGGACGCTAACGCCTTGAGCCGCGCAGGTTTGTCTGCCGGGAGCTCCTCCTCGGGCTACTCGATCTCCATGAACAATCAACGCACGACCTCCACACGGTTCGAGATCACGGTGATGCTCGGTGACAAGAGCGGCAAACACAACTGACGATGCCTGGCCCCCGGGACCTCCTGGTGGTTTTTTTTTTTTCGTTTGTTCAAGCGACTGACGAGCCAAAACGTGCTCCTATCCGTTGCCCGGCGGAGGCTTCTCCTCGGTGGTCTCGACTTTGGCGCGCACGTCGACCCGCTAAAGTCGTACGTCCGTCCTGCCCCTCGGCATTTTTTCCATCTCATTCCTTTCTGCGGTGATCACGAAAAGGAACTCACGGCGTGGGTCCATCGTCATCAACACCCAGGAACGTCACCGAGATCATGGCCCAGAGGGAGTCGCGGTTGCTTGCCGACCTGGGCGTCATCCTCTTTGAGATGGCATACGGCGCCAGCCTCCCGGGGGACCTCGATGCCTTCCGTCGCGAGTATCTCGCGGCCCCTCGGTCGACAACCACGAGGGCTCGGCCAGCGATCGGTGAGTACCTCCTCGACCCGACGACGCGGCCCAAGCAGCAGCAAGAGATCCGAGTCACCAGCGGCGACGAGTTCACGATCGTCCCGGGGCTGTCGCTGGTGAACGACGTCAGTGGCACCTGGCAGCTCCAGTCGACGCCGTCGCCCCTGCGACTTGTCCGGGTCGTCCATCGACCCGTACGTGGCCTTCCGGCGGGACCCGATGGCACTGATGAGGCCATGATGTTTTGCACTCGGCCTCGCTGATTCCTCGCTCCTCTCAGTCAGCGTTCACCTTCGTGGCCCCTGCGGCCGAGGGCGAGTACCCGCTGTGCTTTGTCACGTCCACTCGCCAAATCGTAGTGCTCGTGAGGGTGACGCGTCGCAGCTTTCACCAAGACGTCGGGGAGCTCGAGGTCTGTGCCGTCTTGGCTGGCCTCTAGGTCGCTCTATCCTGCTGATGATCTCATTCATCATCCACCACTTCCAAAACCCCAGAAGCTCATCCGGGAGTGCACCGCGGCCGAGTCTGCCGTGCCAGTAGCCGTCCCCGACCACAACGACGACCTCGACGACAATGCTCCGGGCCCCGTGCGGCTCTCGTTGCGGGGGCTGCTCACGAGGCACCCGCTCTTCCGCCCGCTCTCGGACGTCGAGGCCCGCGAGCTCGAGAACGCCGACGACGAGCACGACGACGATGCGCACAATGACGCACTCGTCGGAGCCAAAGGCGGCGGTGGCACCATAGGCGAGAGCATCAATAAATAGCCACGCACCGCACTCACAATGGGCCTTGGCCAGTTGAGGGTGGTTGGTTTCATGCACCGGCACGGGACCTGGGCCGGTCGCCGGCCGTCCCTCCGCAACAAGCACGCACGCACCCACCCACACAGACGGCCATCGGCATATCCTCTTTCCCGACGCAACAACGCCCCATGGCCGAGTCGACGACGACGACGCCATTGTCTGCCCGGCCGCCGGCCCCCGTGGCCCCCGCGACGGCCAAGCAGCTCGCCCAGGCCCAGGTCGGGGACCCCAAGGCCCCGCCGCCGGTCCACCTCGAGCCCCCGACGATGACGGAGATCTTCTTCGCCTCGGACGACGGGGATAAGGTCGACATGCGCCTGCTCATGCTCTCGCTCTGGAAGAACCGGCGGAATGCCCAGTTCACCCAGGCCCTGTGCCAGCGCCTCGCGTCCCTGGCCATCTCGGACCCGACGCTGGACCAGGTCGAGTTTTACCTCCCGCAGCTCGCGCACATGGTCATCCACCTCGAGCACGAGCTCCCGATCGAGGACATGGAGCAGTTCGTGCTGCTCCTCTCCCAGAGCAGCGTGCACTTTGCCCTGCAGCTCTTCTGGATCATCTACGCGGCCCTCGATGAGAATCGCCCCAAGCGCCAGGGGAACCCCCGGACCTTTGCCCGCTGCGCGCAGCTCCTCCTGGCCCTCGAGCAGTGCGTCGTCTATGGCTCGCCCGTGGCCCGGGAGGCCACCGAGCTCCTCACCCGCAACAGCATCTCCCGGGCCGAGATGGACCAGATCCTCCGCGCGGACCGGCGGTTCTTCGCCGCGCAGGGGGCCACGACCGCCGCGGGGGGCCTCGGCGACGGCACTGGCAGCGGCGCCGGGGGCCCCGAGGGCTGGCTCTACAAAAAGGGCGGCGGGACCAGCGCCATGGGCCGCCGCAACTGGAAGCTCCGGTGGTGCCGCCTCGAACGCCGGGTGCTCCTCGTGTTCACACGCCCAAGCGACACCCGTCCCCGCACGGCCGTGCCCCTCGACCGGGCCGAGGTCCGGCTCGTGGACAACCCTCGGCATCCTTTTTACTTTGAGCTCATCCACGAGTTCAGCGAGACGACCATGAAGTTCGCCGCCCAGAGCCAGGAGGACCTCGTCGCGTGGATCCAGCACCTCCACCGGGCCGCCGCGGCCCCCGAGCCCCCGCGCTCGGCGGCGGCGTCGCCGTCCTCGGGGCGGACGAGCCCCGATCGCACCCTCGCGCGCATGTCCATGGCGATGCGCAGTTTCATCCTCCAGTCTGGGGCGGGGGCCGGGGCCGGGGCTGGGGCTGGCACCGCCAGCAGCGCGCCTCCGACGCCCTCGGCTGCCGCCGCCGCCTCGGGGGCCAGTAGTCCCCCGCCCTCCCCGACCAAGGCTGACATGACCACAAGAACTGCTGCGGCGGCGACGCCCCCGGGCTCGCCGTCCAAGGGCGGCGAAAGGGCGACCAGACAGCTCCGTGCCCGGTCGTCGGTGGTCTCAGCGACCTCGTCGGAGGCCGGCGAGGCCAGCGCCGTGCACTCCGAGTCGCTGCTCGTGCTCCCGCAGCCGCCGTTGCCCTTTGACCAGCAGCGGCGCTACGAGTTCTTCACGGGGATGATCAACTTTGTCAAGGCCATCACCGACGTCTCCGAGTCCCTCCGCCGCGTTGAGCCCGCCAAGCGCAAGGCCCTCCTCCGGCCGCGCCTCGAGCAACTCCGGATCCCCCCGCTCGCCTACATCCCCCTCTGCAAGTCGACGGATGTACGTTGCCTGAAGGGAGGCAGAGAATGCTTGCGTACTAACGTGATGTCGTCTACCTGTGTCGCAGCCATTTTGCCGAGTCCGTGCGGCCTTCACGACCGAGGGCCGGGTCTTCAGCACCAATGTACGTGCGAATCGCTTTCACGGGAGCGCAAGGAACACGCCGTGTGCTCATGTGCGTTGTCCTGGCCTACGCAACACTAGGAACGCGCGCCGTGCCTGTTGTACTTTGACACGGAGGCCAACGACCGTGGCCAGGATGTCTCCAGGGCGCTCTTTGAGAACCTCTACGAGGACGAGCCCCCCAACGACGAGGATATCCAGGAGGGTGACGACGAGAACCTCACGGCCATCGCCGATGACGCCGACCTGGACGCGGCCTTGCCCATTCCATCGAGCAGTGACTCGTCCGAGAGCGATGGCGGGGGCGAGCCAACGGCCGAGTCCCGTCCCACGGGCTCGTTCAACTACACATCGTACACGATCTCTCCGTTCCTCCGTGAGCTCCTGGCGGTACGTTCGCGTGCTTCGCTGTTTCGGTGATGCCCCGCTCACGAACGGTTGCCGGACCATCAGAACCCGGAGCGCAAGCAGCGGATCGAAAAGGTCTTTGGGGAGCTCAGCTTCACGTCCGCGGAGCGCCTACAGCGGGGGTCGAAATGCGAGAATCCCGTCAATTGGCGCCTGTGCACGCTCATCGCCAAGAGTTACGATGACCTCCGGCAAGAGGTGTTGGTGATGCAGCTCATCTCGTACTTTCATCACATCTTCCAGCTCGAGAGGCTCCCACTGCGGCTTCACCCGTACCGGATTCTCTCGACGGGGGCGAGCACGGGGCTCCTGGAAGTCGTGCGAAATGCCACGTCTTTGGATGGGATCAAGAAGACCCCGGGGTTCAAGAACCTCCGTAGTCACTTTGAGCACCTCTACGGAGGCTCCGTTGATGGGGAGCGGGATGGCGCCGGCGCGGAGATGCTCCGCCAGGCCGAGCTCAACTTCATCCACAGTCTTGGTACGATCCACGATTTGGCAATGGGTGGGGGGCATGGAAGTCACACTTACTGGGGTTGATCTTCTTGCAGCCGCATACTCGATCGTCTGCTACATCCTCTCCATCAAGGACCGGCACAATGGCAACATCATGCTGGACGTCGAGGGCCACATCATCCACATCGACTTTGGCTTTTGTACGTGGTCGATTGATCCGCTTTTCTATTGAGTTGACGGGGTCAGTTGCCCACTCACCTCCCTTGTTGTCCGCCTGTTGGTCCTTGGCTACAGTCCTCGGACGGGCACCGGGTGGGAGCTTCAGCTTTGAGACCGCGCCGTTCAAGCTGACCGCCGAGATGGTCGACGTCCTCGGCGGGCGGTCGTCGAGTCAGTTCACGTATTTTTCCGATCTGTGCGTCAAAGGTGCCCTTGCCGCGAGACGGCACGCCGAGACGATCTACACGCTCGTTGAGGTCATGAGCTTCCACTCGAAGCTGCCGTGTTTCATAAGCAACACCGCCGCCGCCCTCGCGGGGCTACGCGAGCGCCTCTTCTTGACGATCCCCGAGGATCGCGTTGAGTCGACCATTCTGCAGATGATCGACCGCGCGTACGATCACTTTGGAACCAACAAGTACGACCAGTTCCAGGTCTACTCGAATGGGATCGCCAAGTAGAATGGGCGAGAAGTCGGCGCTTTTGCTTCTATTCGTCGTTCCTGAGTACCTTTAGACAAACACGCTTCAGATTGCGAGATACTGCCGCCTTGTTTGCGTCTTTTACTGGGTCTCTCAGTCACCAGAGTCGCTGGACGAATGGTACGCAAACTCGTCGTCTAGGTCCTGGCTAAGACGGCTGTTCTCTTCGTGAGCGGTGATGGCCAGTGCTTCTGAGGCTTCATCTATCACGAGTATCCTCGATGTCGATTGTTGTGCCTGCAACTGACCGGAACGGTCAGCACGGCGCACAGCTGGGATGGATTTTCGGAGCTCAGTTTGATCGGCATCTTCACACTCGTTGTCGACTACGGACTTGGATTGACGCGACGTCCTCGTGGTTGTAGCTGCGACCACTGTCAGAGGTGTTAATGACGGGAGCGTCGGCACCACAAAGAAGCAGCAACGAATTACAGCAACTACCTGTTGCAGCGACCATTGCTCGGGCTTCGCGAATCCTTCTCCGGGTCACTGTTTCTGGTATCGTCGCTTGAACCGATCGCCGAGTCCGAACTTCTACGGGAGTCGAAAACTCCCCTTGATGTGGACTGGCGCCGACAGCCCCGATCCGAAAGAGGTACTTGTGATCAGCGAATAAGTCGGTGAGCGCGAGCTCTCTACAACCAGTGTGTTAGCCATCGTCATCGTCGACTCACCCGCACACCCGATCTGTTCACCTGGTCGCAGCGTTGCACTTTTGGATCGTCTTCCACAGGCCACTGGTGACATCAAGGCACTGCTGAATGACGAAATGGGCCATCTCGGCAGACGGTGGCATGGACCATGTGAGCAGGACCTCAGTCGGCCCCTTGGCTCTTGCGACGACATTGGTGGGTGCTGGCGGACGCGCTAACGTGCATCAAAGTTGATCGTCAATGGGGTCAAATGCGTGGGTGCCGGGCATGACCGTGTGCAATTGAACAATGTCGCACCACGTCGGGTCTTCGAGGGTGCGGATTTGGCGCTAAACTCGCTGATGCCGTGGAGGTTGATCGCGGCGACCTGGGCCGAGTACTCAGTGTCTGCTTGTAGATTGCCGACCGTGGCCTCGGTCGGGTTGGCGGCCACCAGGACCACTCGCACTGGCGCGATGGTCGAGCTGAGACGGATCTTGTAGCCCGAGATTGGGGCCACTTGGTCATGCCGTGTCGTCGGTGGTTCCCTACCGACGGTCATTCAATGAAAAATGAGACCCATAGACGTCGAGTCGGCTTCAAGAGCTGTTACGCACCAGGTGATTGCTAATGAGACATCGTCGACGACTGTGATGGATGGAGCAGGCGGTGCTGGGGGAGCTGGTGAGGACAGCAACTATCTCGTCAGGACCAGCCATAAGAGAGAAGATTGCATTCATCCAACGCACCGCCACCAGAAAGCGATCGGAAGAGGTCGAGAATGTCGTCGGCCGTGCATACGTCGACAGCCGTGAGCTTGTGCTGCACCAGAGACAGACGTACGTCAGCCCAACCGTTGCGATTCATCGATAGTATGGGTCATCATAGGACTCAACGCCACGTACTTCGCGTTCTTGCAGACGGATGTCGGCGCCTCGCTGTCGTGGGAATTTGCACAAGTCGTCAGCGGCTCCTCGTTTGATAATCCCTTCATCTCTGTAGCCCACTACACCTCGATGAGGACCCGCACAACTTCCCGATGCGACTGCTGCGCGGCCAGGAACAAAGGCGTGCAGCCTGCGGCATTGGTGACGTTGACACTTGCTCCGCCATCAATCTGTCGTCTCAACACGGGACCGCAAGTGAGGACCCGCCCACGTGCGTGAGTACCATCGTCACGCACCAGCGCTCGACAGGCGTCAACGTGTCCCTGGTACGCGGCGTAGTGCAGAGGATAATTGGCGAGCTACGGTACGGCAGTTCACGGGCGCCCAGGGCAAACAGCAGTGCAGGGTCAGCGACGTGGGCGCGAACCATCGATCGATAGATGGAGCGACCTACGCCAAACTCGGTCCCATCCCGTGCGTGCACGGCCTCGGGGTCCTCAGCGACGATGCGGGCGAGGGCCTCACCCTGGCCCCGCCAGGCCGCCGAGTGGACGTCGACGCGGAAGCGCTCGCGCCCGGCGTCACGGAGCCGGGCCATGGCCCGCTCGACGTCCCCGAGGGCCCCGTCGCCATCGAGGTCATCGCTCTGCCGCGCCCACCAGTCGACAAACTCGGCCTCGTCGATGCTCCCGCTGCCGTCGTGGTCGAGCACCGCGAGGGCCTCGCGGAGCTCCCGGGGGGTGAGGAAACCCCCGAGGTGGGCCACGAGGCGCCCGAGCTCCCGGGCATCGAGGGCCCCGCTGCCGTCCGTGTCATAGTGCGCAAAGGCCGCGCGGGCCGTCTCCCGGAGCTCCGAGGCCCCGAGCATGGCGGGATGATACGACGTTGATCTGCGTCTGCTTGAGGATTTGGTCGAGTCACCAAACCGCCCGTCGGGGACGTCGCATTGTTATATTTATGAGGGCACCACCGAGGCGGCGACCCAGTGGTCGCGGACGATGGCCCGGCGGGCGTCGGCATCGGCGCTCGTGAGGAACGCCGCCTGGGCCTCTGGGTCCGCCATGAAGCCCACGAGGGCGGCCCCAAAGCGCGCCACGTACGGCGCGATTTGGGTCTCCCAGAGCACCGGGTCCCAGGGCACGGGCGTGACCTTGGTCGCCGTCGGCTGGCCCTGGGCCCGGAGGTGCTCGACGAGCTCGCCGTCGGTGGCGTTGAGGATGAAGAGGTACGTCTGGAGCTGGGCGACGTCGTAGCGCGGGAGGGGGCTCATGAAGCGCGAGAGGCGGTTCTTGACCTCAATGACCCGGCCATCGGCGCGGCCGTCGATCTTGCCACCGACGTACAGCTCGACGCCCCCGACGCGGGTGAGTCGGCGCTTGTGGAACGCCACGTTCCGCTCGGCGACGACCACGCGCTGCTCGCGCTCGTACGTGGCGATCGCCGGGGCCTCCTGGCGGGTGCCAAAGTCCTTGTGCATCTCCGAGGCAAAGTGCTGGACGACCTGCTCGCGGACCGCCGCGGGCGTCGACGCCGGGAGCGCGGCCCCGAGCTGGCGGGCGCTCGCGCGGACGTCGGTCGTGGTCTCGGCCGCGGCGGCCTCCTGCAAGAGCGCGTCGATGGCCGCCGTGGCCCCGAGGGCCTCGACGACCGTGCGCATCTCCTCCTCGGGGCTCGCGATGGTCACCGCGAGCTCGGCCTCGAGGGCCGCGACCTGCACGGGGTTCGTGCGCTTCCACGCGGCGAAGAAGACCTCCTCGATCTTGCGGTAGGGGTTCATGGCGCTGATCACCGGCACCTCACTGGCAAAGATCATAAGCGACCGCGCGCGCGCGCGCCGCTTCGACGTCGAGGAGGTCGTCGCCATCGACCGCGCTGGGACTTGCTGCGGGTGCCGTTGCTGTCGCTGTCGCGGCGGCGCCACGAGCAGCGTCGTCGGCCGCCGCCGCCGCATGATCGGCCATCGACCCACCAGCATGATGCCTATGCGATTCAACTCCTGTGGGTGCCACCGTTTTGGCGCCAACACATAGCAAATATGTTTGGGGGCACAGTTGGGACTGAGATCCCCCCGCGCGAGTGCCATCACAGACGATAAAACCTCACCACTGTGCCTGGTTTTTTTTAATGGGGGCTTTGGTGGTGTGGCTTGTGATGCTGTTTGGCGGGTTGTTGCAATTTGGCGCCACAACGTTCCAAGGGGGCGGACGACGACGACGACGACGACGGCAGCAGCCCGGGGCGTCACCCACGCGCCGAAGCAGTAGCAGCGGCAACAACAACAAAGTCGCACGAACGCGCGTACGCAGCAGCAGCAGCAGCAGCAGCAGCATGGCCACGGACGAGGGCGCCGTGACCGTTAAGAGCGAGCCCGGCGCGGCCGCGGTGGCCATCAAGAGCGAGCCCGGTGTGGCCATCAAGAGCGAACCCACCGCCGCCGCAGCCCCGGCCAGTGGACCCCGCCTCGATGGCCCCGTGTTCTTTCGCCGCCTCGCCAAGCTCTACAGCTCGTGGAAGGTGCGTTTGTTTGTGTGTGTGTGTGTGTGTGTGATGAAGATGCGGAGAGCTGATAAAAAATGTGGCCACACCGACACGCCTGGCGCGTTGGATATCCCCAGGAGCACAAGGCAAACGCGACGTGGGGCGATGCCGATGCGTTCTGCATCCTCTCGGGCCGCGCGCAGCCCGATGAATCGGGCTACCGCAAGTCGGCGGTGCTGCAGATCTACCTCCTCGGCTACCTCGAGTTCCCCGAGACCCTCATGGTCTTCACCCCCGAGAAGCTCTACGTGCTCACGAGCGGCAAGAAATGTGCGTGGGCGGGTGGCATGGGATGATTTTGGTGGTGGAAGGTTATGCTGATGGCATGTGCGACCACAGATGCCATGCTCGACGCGATTCTCGGTGGCAATGCCAACTCGGAGGTCAAACTCGAGTTGCTGAAGCGTAACAAGGCCGATGGTAACGCCGAAAACTACCAGATCCTCATGGACGCGATCCAGAAGAGCGGCCCCAAGGTCGGGATGCTGACCAAGGAGGACCCGCAGGGGGAGCTCGTGGCGTCCTTCAAGCGTGCGCTGGACGAGACCAAGGTCGAGCAGGTGGAGGTCAGCAAGGGCATCGAGGTCGCGATCTCGGTCAAGGAGGAGGACGAAGTCGAGAACATCCGCTGGGCCGGCGCACTGACGAGCAAGATCTTCAAGGCCAAGTTCATGGAGGACATGGAGGTGATCATCGACGAAGAGAAGGCTGTCAAGCATGAGAAGATCTCGGCGGATATTGAAGAGGTTTTCGAGGACCCGAGCAAGATCAAGGTCTCGATTGATCCCCAGGACATTGAGCCCTGCTACCCGCCGATCATTCAATCGGGTGGCAAGTACGATCTGAAGCCAAGTGCCCAGAGTAATGGCGATGTGATGAAGTATGATGTCATCATCTGTTCCTTGGGGGCCCGGTACAAGGGCTACTGCTCGAACGTGGGTCGGACGTACTTTATTGACCCCAACAGCGCCATGGAGAAGTCGTATGAGCTCCTGCGGGAGGCGCATGACCTCTGCGTGCAGGAACTTCGCCCAGGAAAGACGATCGCGAAGGTGGTGGAGAAAGTCCGCAAGTACATTCAGTCCCGCAACTCGACGCTCTTTGGGAAGCTGACGAAGAACTTGGGTTTTGGCATTGGCCTGGAATTCCGTGAATCTTGCAACCTGCTCACACCGAAGAACAATACCGTGATTGTCGAAGGGATGGCCTTCAATGTCGCATTCGGCTTTCAAGATATCCCCATCCCTGAGTCGATGCGGAAGAAGAAGAAGATTGAGACTTACGCGATTTTCTTGGCAGATACCGTTGTGGTCTTGGATAAAGAAACCAAGTACTTCACGAAGGTCTCTAAAGCATGGGGCAAGGTTCGTTATGACATCGATGACAATGACGAGCAGGACGACGTGCCTACCCCGGCCAAGTCGTCTTCAGAAGGCAAAAAGAAGAAGAAAGAGAGTTCGTCGGCTTCCATCCACGGGAGCGTGGATACATCTCTCTCTGGCACCCGCAACCAAGTGCTGCAATCGCGCCTTCGGGATCAGCAACGACAGCTGAAGGGCAAGGAAACCGATCAGGAGCGCCGTGATCGTCACCAAGCGGAGTTGATGCGTCGAAAGCGGGAAGAGGCGATGCGGAGACTGGAAGAGCAAAACAATGACAAATCCGAGGACAAGCGCCGAGAAAAGAGCATCGTTGCATACCCTGGACCACACGCATATCCCCCTGAGCTCCGCGAACGTCAAGTGATGGTTGATATGCGAGCTGAAGCCGTGATCTTGCCCATCAACGGCGTGCCAGTTCCGTTCCACATTTCAACGATCAAGAATGTCAGCAAATCGGAAGAAGAGAAGGCTACTTATCTTCGTATCAACTTCTACGTGCCAGGAACTTCACTTGGTCGCGATGTGCTTCCAGCGATGGCAAACGTCATCAATAAGTTCCCCAACAAGATGTTCATCAAGGAGCTCGGTTTCCGTTCGTCCGACGCCCACAATCTCAATAACCAGTTCCGTCTCATCAAGGAGTTGCAAAAACGCGTGAAGCAACGCGAACAACGAGAGCAAGAAGAATCTGATCTTGTCGTGCAGGAGGATCTTATTTTGACTCGTGACCGTCGAGTACCACGCCTGATCGATCTCTCTGCTCGGCCACATTTGACTGGCAAGAAGACTCATGGCACATTGGAAGCTCACACGAACGGTGTTCGATTTACCACCAACAAGAACCAGAAACTGGATATTCTGTACTCCAACATCAAGCACGCAATTTTCCAGCCGTGCGACAAGGAGCTCGTCGTTTTGATCCACTTCCGCTTGAAGAACCATATTATGATTGGGAAAAAGAAGCAGCTTGACGTTCAATTTTACACGGAGGTCATCGAAAGCTCACAGGCGCTTGACAACCGTCGGAGATCTATGTATGACCCCGACGAGTTGGATGAAGAAAACCGCGAACGGGCGTTGCGTGAGAAACTGAACACTACCTTCAAGGAATTTTGTCACAAGATGGAGGGTGTGTCTGAGCGGTATGGGAAGTCTGTTGTGTTTGATATCCCGTATCGGGAACTTGGGTTCATGGGTACTCCGTTCAAAGAAATGGTGTTGCTCCAGCCAACGGTTCACTGCTTGGTGAGCTTGACCGACATGCCCTTTTTCATCATCTCCTTGGATGAAGTCGAGCATGTTCACTTTGAGCGAGTTATGTTCTCTTCGAAGAACTTCGATGTGGTGTTCGTCTTCAAGAACTTTGATATCTTGCCCATGCGAATCAGCGCGGTTGCGATGACGGAGCTTGAGCGAATCAAGGAATGGCTGGACGACATTGACATCTGCTTTACGGAGGGTACTGCCAACTTGAAATGGAAGAGCCTTATGACAACTATCAAGGGCGAGAAGAGGTTCTACTTGGACACAGATGAGGATGGCGTCCCGAAACCAGCAGGTTGGGAGTTCCTCAAGGTACGCTTGATCAGTCTCGTTTGTGTCCTTATATCGCGATACTTAGCATTTTTTTTGGTTCTGATAGATGGAGGGCTCCGATGATGAGGATGAAGATGAAGATGAGGACGGCGATAGCAACTACAGTGGCGGAAGCGATGACGACGACGATGATGACTCGGGTAGCGACTCGAGCGGCTCTGAATCGGGCTCCGATTGGGCCTCGATTGTCGATGAGGATGAATCCGAAGATGCGTCGGAGGACGAAGACGAGGGGCCATCGTGGGAGGAACTCGAAAAGGAGGCTGTCGCTGCTGATCGATTGCGAAACGACAAGCGCGCGAGAGGTGAAGACGGGGAAGACGATGACGAAGACTATCGTCGCAAGAAGAAGTCCAAGTCTAAGTCACTCGGCACTGGTGGTGCCCGGCGCAAGTAGGACGGGACCCATCCAAGCAAGTTATTGTATCCCCCCCCAATGATAAATACAGGTCCGAACCCTATCGGATACGTTGGATTTTAGTGATTGTGTCCTATTGACCAATACGAGGTATACAGCAGCGTCCTATTGAGTATACCACCTTGATACAAGCCTCCTTAGGGTTACTTCTCTTGCTCTCTCTCGCTCACTTTTACCCTCCTCCTCATCAAAGCGGCGGCGGTGGAGGCGGCAAGCGACAAGGATCGACGGTGATCGCGCCGGACTGCATCTCCCCCCCCCCTGCGTTCCTCTCATCTCGCGTTGCACAGGGAGCGCGCGTGCCCTTCGTCTCCAATTGCAGCCCCATCCATCGGCCGGTCGCTGGTTACTCTCCCTCACACTGTTTGGTAGTTGATCGCGATGCAGATCGAGACACTTGCGTATGCCATCTCGGGGGCATTCACGCTCCTGTCGATCATCCTCTCGGGGTGGCTCATCTGGACGCACCTCCTGTACAACCCGACGCCCGAGATCCGCAAGCACGTGATCCGCATTTTGATGATGGTCCCGATCTACGCGCTGACGTCGTACCTCGCGCTCGTGTTCAATGACCAAAAGTTGCTCTTCGAGACCATCCGCGACTGTTACGAGGCCTTTGCGCTTTACTCCTTCCACTGCTTCCTCGTCGAGTACCTCGGGGGGCAGTCGGTGCTCGCGAGCACGCTCCGCTCCAAGGCCCAGGTCCCCCATACGGCGCCGTTTTGCTGCCTCCGGCCGTGGGCCATGGGCGGCAAGTTTGTCCGCCTCACGACCATTGGCATCCTCCAGTACATCCCAACCAAGATCCTCATGTCCATCGTCGTGCTCTTCACGAGCCTCGCGGGGGTCTACGGTGAGGGGGACTTTCTGAACCCATTTGTCTACTTTGGCTACGTCTGCTTCATCCTCACGGTCTCCCAGACCTGGGCGCTCTACTGCCTCGTGCTCTTCTTCCTCGGGACCAAGGACGAACTCGCCCCCGTGCGCCCATTGCCCAAGTTTCTCGCCATCAAGGCCATCATCTTCTTCACCTATTGGCAGTCGCTCATGATCAGCCTCCTCGAGACTGTGGGGGTCATCTCGGAGCGCTGGGCCATTGGCTGCCCGCAGTGCTGGGACGCGCCCAAGATCGCCTCGGCGCTCAATGACTTTGTCATCTGCGTCGAGATGCTCATGTTTGCCGTCGCGCATCACTATGCCTTTGCCATTGAGGACTTTTTGAATCCGTCCACGTCAACGGGGACCGTCCCGGCGTCGAATGTCAAGGCCCCGCTCCTGGCCAACTTTATGGACGCCATCAACGTTGCCGATGTCCGTAATGACCTCGTGAACTCGCGCAATGAGATTCTGACCAAGAAACAGGCCCTCGCGGCCAAGTTCGATCGCGTCAACTCGTCGCCAACGAGCATGTATTGAACCAGTGTGTTTTCATGCTTCTGCCAGAATGTATCATAAGGAATCGCGACCATTAGCAATAATGAAGACCACGAGCCACGTTGAACACTACCAACCGGCCGGCAATCCACCGCCCACAGTCGCGTCGTTTGGGTTCAGCCTGCTCGGCCTTTCGCCCTCCCACAACGTCCTGCGGCCTTCATTGCTTCCAGGGAAACACTAATTATTACATTTTATTGAGAGCTGCGCTTATCCTCTTGTCGGAACATACCCGCTCGATTCTGCCTTCGTCTCTATGGCATTCTCACTTCACGCACATGGGGGGGGGGCAACACTGAAAAACCGAACCGCACACCGAGCTAACTGAAGCGACGATGGAACCGAAGTACCACCGGGCGCTTGACTGCACGGAGAGTGGCCATGGACGAGTGGAACGACGAGCCGGCAATGTCCATGGGCCCGATGAAGGTGAGCGTGTCACCGACCGCCACGATGCTCACACTCGGGCCACCAGACTCAACGTCGACCTTGGAGACTCTCGGCACGTCGCCATCGGTGCTGAACACAAGCCCAAGATTCGAGTTTTCACGCCAAATGAGCTCGTACTCGTGGTCCTTAAGCGAGGGACCACGAGGGAGGGTGTTGTCGGATTCATGCACCCGTGTTGGGGGCGGGGTCAGCATCGTTGGCTCCGTGGAGGCCCGACGGAAGCGCAAGACCGCAGGCTTGGGGAGCTTGGACAAGTTCTCCAGCGTCTGCTTGAACTTGGCCTGAGGGACGATCCCAACGCCGTTGGCAGCGTAGAGAATATCTCCCGGTGTGACGTGTTCAATGTTCTTCAAGTTGCTGACACCGGTGACGCGAGCGACCACGGGGAAGCGCGTTGTTGGGTGAACGCGCAGGGTCAAACCGAGTGCTGTGCCCTCTGGCCAAATGACCTCATACTCATCGGGGCGATCAGTGCTGTTCGATGATGATCTGCGTTGACGCTCTTCGGAATGCCGGCCAGCGGAATTGCGGGTTGACCGGGAGGGCAGCGACGTCGGAGGGGACGTCGTTTGAGGCTCCTTGCCGCCAGAGATATTGGAATCACTGGATGACTTTGTAACGACTGGTTTCCTCAGGGCATTGAGCGCCTCGAGGTTGATGAGTTTGGAACCCGCGCGCTCCCGCTCTGAATGACTCGGATCGGTGTGGCCGTTGCTATCGGCGTCGCGCGCGTGGGGCTTCCCCTTTGGACTCGACGATGGCAATAGCGAAATCTTACCAGCGGACACACGGTCGTGTGAATCCTGACTATGTGTGCTCTTCTTTCTGGGGGGTTCGTCAGGCTGAGTATGTACCGGCTTCTTGGCTTCGTTCCGCTGGTTCAGGGCATTCATAGAGTTCTCCTTGGCGTACGACCCCAAGGCGGCAATTTTCTTGAGCGGATTAAAGCTCCGGCTTGTTGACTTTGGCACGGACGCACTCGTTGGTGGGGATTCCTGGATCACGACGGGGGGTGGTGGCGGTGGCCGAAGGTCGATCGGTGGCTCCGGCGGGGCCTTCTTGAACCGAATGACCAACGGGCGCTTGGCCGTGCGCAATTTCAGGAGCGCCTCGTGGAATGACATCTCCTTCACAATGTCCTCGTTGATCCAAATGATCTGGTCCCCAGAGTTAATCGTCGGATTCAGCCCACCGGCAGCCTTCGGCTTGGCCTTGACCGACTTGGCACTGCCCAAATCCGCCACGACCATCCGGCCGAGCTCGTCTGGGCGGACAGTGAAGCACAGCGCCTGCTTCTTCTCCCACACCTGCTCATACTCATCGTCCGAGGGATCTGGGCGCGTCGATGTCTTCTTGCTCCCGGGACAAAAGTACAGCGACACGGGCTTGCTGACCTTTTGAAGATACTTGATGGCCGTGTTGAAATTGCCATCCGAGGTGTCGTACGAGCCAATCTGGACGAGGAAATGGCCCGGCTGGACGTCCTGGACCTGCGGAGATCGGTTCTTGCCCGTGATGCGCGTGACGAGGGGGTACGGCGCGTCCTTGCTGGCAATCAGACTGATCCCCAGGGGCCCATCGTCCCACTTGATCTCGTACTTCTCCTCGAGCTTGACGTGCGGGGCCGCGGGGGTCTTCTCCTCCTCCACGGCGGTAAGTTCCTCGAACTTTTGCGCGAGCTTGAGCGCCAGCGCGCTCTTGACCGGGGGCTGCACGGGCTTGACGACCATCGGGTCCGAGGCGATCCGCCGAAAGACCAACTTGCATGGCTTCGGGGCCTCCTTGAGGTAATTGATCGCCTCGATGAGCTCCATGTCCCGGGTCAGGCGGCCACCAATCTCGACGAGCAGGTCGCCAATGTCGAGGAGGTGGATGCCGTAGATCGAGCTCCGGCCCGTGAGCTTGGAGACCGCCGGGAGCATCTTGGACTGCGACATCCGCAGGCGGATCCCGAGCATGCCCCCCTCCCACACGAGCGTGCACAGGTTGCCCGTGGTGCTGTGCGTGAGGCTGCTCATGCTGCTCACGGACGCGAGCATGTCCGACGACGACAGTCGCTGCCGCCCGCCGCCCATAATGTCCGAGACCGCGTGCTCGTTCGGGTCCCGGGAGACGACAAACGGGTTGTTGGTCATCTCGAGGCCCCCATCGCCGTCGTCGTCGTCGTCGTCGTCATCGACGCCGTGGTCGACGACGTCAACGCCGTCGTCCTCGAGGTCATCGTCAAAGTCGAAATCGACGTCGTCAAAGGAATCGCGTTCCTCGTCGAGCGCCGAGGCATCGACAAAGGGCCCAGCCGAGAGGCTATCGCGCAGGCTCCCGAGGTCGCCAATGGTCTCGAGCTCAAAGTCATCGAGGTCCATGTCCAGGGATTCCATAATGTCCGCGAGGCTGTCGCGGCCGGCGGTCGGGTCGCTGTCGATCTCGATCGTCGTCGGGGCCTTGGACAGACTCGCCCGCTCGGGGGCGACCATGATGAGATCATCGAGCATGTCAAAGACATTGTCCCCGAGGTCCGGGTCGACCTTGGCGATCGAGGCCGTGAGCGACTGCCGCTGCTGGTTGCCGATCTGGAGGCTCATCTCCATCTGCAGCTGCATCTGCTGCTGGATCCGGCGGTGCATCTCGAGCTGGTGCGCGAGGAGCTCCTCGGCCGAGGACGCGGGCGGCGCCGGGGTTGACGTCGGGGTCGGCGTCGTCGTTGCCCCCATCGAGTCGTCCTTGCCAGTGGTCGAAGTCGCGGTCGTGGCCCTGCCAACGTGCGCGGCGGCGGCGGCAGCGGCGGCGGCAGCAGCACGCGCCGCAGCGGCATTGGCCGCCGCTGCCTGGGCCGCCGCCGATGACGATGCGCTGGAGGCCGTCGCAAACATTCGTCTGCGCCTCTGTCGCTATCGCGGCGGAGAAGAGGAGGAGGAGGAAGAGGCGTGGGCGACGGCGCAGAG
>JAADYI010000225.1:0-23874 GCA_023338185.1 Lagenidium sp. CBS 127285
CTGGGCACGGTGGGATGTATCGAATGTACAAGGTCATTAAATGTCCTTATTATGTACACGCACCAGATTCTGTGTGAATTTGATAAAATTTGCCAGTTCATCGACAGATTGTGTTGCCCAGTTCGGGGATCGTGTCTGTATTCATATTGTAGCCCAGACCTACACACCGGAGCAGAGCGAGTCACAGCTATCAGTTAGCAACAACACGCTGGGCCAACGATCGCGAACAAGTCGCACTTCATGCCACCAGTTGTGTACAGTGTACTGTAGCATACTGTATTGTAGCTCGCCGCAGCAACCCATACAATTGTTGCAGCGGATGCAGAAGGCATCACTAGGATATGCGGGAGCCCTTCGTTTTTTTGGCGGAATACAGTGCAGTAACTGGGCTTGGTTGGGTGAATAAAAAATGTAGCAAGGTGTCGTTCTCGAGACTAAAGAACCTGTGGTCCCGAATCAGGACTCCCGATGGCGCCCCGCCGCAAAGATAGTGCAAGTGGCAGGTACAGTACTGTACCACCCGTAATCTGCAGTCGCGCAACGAAGTTCGAAGTCTGTTGCGCTGCAAGTTGCAGTTGTTCTGGGTAATACTGGCAGTATTGGTCGCCGCGCTTACAATGTATATGTACGTTACATATACATACGCTTACAATGTATATGTACGTTACATATACATATGTGACATATGTATGGATGACATACATATGTCATCCTTCATAACTCAGTTCCTTTCCCGCTACAGGCACTTTGGTGGGTACGAGCAATTTAGAACGCTCGCGTTGATCTGCATCCACACCCACAAATGAATGATTCAACTCCCAGCACGAAGGTGCCTGTTGTTGTCATCCAATACTGTACTGTAGTGCGTTGCCCTTCGTGGCTTGGCAATCCGCAGGGCACAGGACAGAAAAATTTATATTCTGCGCCCGGGGACGTACAGGATATCCCGCTTAATTCATCGGTCCACACGAATCGAAACCAGTGACTTCGCTGCAATTCACGAAGTCGTTGCATTCCTCGTAAAGTTTGATTCCGGCGCTCTAAATGTTTGTCCTTCATCTAAGAGTTTTCATGGAAACGCAAGCGGAGCATAACACCATGGTCCATGGCACCATGGAAAAGCTTGGCTCGATGGACGGTCGCTTTATTATTCCGAAATTGGCGAGAAAGAACCACCAATTTGGATTTTGCGACATCAACGTTCAATTAATCGCTACAAGTTGCCGCATGATAGACTTCGATTGCTTCAATCAATCGCTGCAACTTGCTGTACAACCGACTTCGATGCCAATTGCGTGACTGCAGATTACGGGTGGCACTGGTGAATTGCGTTTGCTACACCGTTCGTGGTGAAGCACTGTTGGGCTGGTTGGCGACTGGCACTGCTGTGGCAAGTTCTGGCAATCGAATCAATGTGTACAGGATGTCAATACTGCACATCACGACGCACGGAATCGGTGCTCCGCTAGCTCACTTTTCTATTTGCCCAGTCAAGATCAAAACACAGTCTCAGCGCCCCCGAATCGTCAAACATGAAGGTCTCAAGCATTGTCGCTGTTGTCGCAGTCGTTGTGTGCAGCTTTGCGTCTTCCAGTGACGCAGTTTGCATGCGTTGCATCAACTGTACGAACCGCTGCAACGATCAACTTGAAAAGTGCTACCAAACTGGTGAAAAGCATTGCAACTTGTACGCGGCCGGGTGCCGAAGTGTATGCTTCATGGGTCCAGCGTGCCGATGCTAACTGAAGACCGAAGTCGTCAGCTCACATAACGTCGAGTCGTCATCGTCGCCGTTGCCGAAGCCTGTGGATGGGAGCCCCTAGTTCGTGGTTGGGTCTGGAGATAGCGTTTTGAACATGTGTAAGCGACTGAATGACATCACCTTATTCGTCGAGAGCTTTTGTGTGTGTGTGTGCATACATTGTGTGGGCACGAGAATGCATCTGCAAGCCTCTGGCAAGCCCCCGAGTGTCTGGTTATTGGCAACAACAGACACTCTGCGTTTTGGCTGATAATCAACCGAGTGATGGTCGTTGCGGCTGACATGCACTCCCATGGATCGGATTTCCAGGGATTCTGACTTCATCGAGGTGCGTTTATCTTGCGGTCTGTATGACGTGAATTGTCGAATCACATGCCGCTTCCAGAGTAATGGTGTTTCAGAGGATGTTGGGCGATTCTCACCACATGCATTCGACCTGCTTGTTGACGGTCCATGGTGGATAACGAGACAATGCACTTGCAAATGCCGTGCGTTTGACGAGTTTTGTACTCGCCGCGCCCATGGGCCGGGGGAGCTACGAGGTCGAATCCGTGGCAATGGCATTTGGCAAGTTGACAAGCGCCCGACAATGGCCACCACCACCACCTCCACCACCACCACCACGACGCCCTCTTCGGCTGCCACCTCGTCGTCGCAGCCCGTTCTCATCATCGGCGCGGGGATCGGGGGCCTGTGCCTCGCCCAGGGCCTCAAGCGCCATGGGATCCCGGTGATCGTCTGCGAGCGCGATGCCTCGGCCTCCTCGCGGACGCAGGGCTACCGCCTCCGCATCAACAACCAGGGCTACGAGGCCCTCGAGGCCTGCCTCCCGGCGGAGACCCTGCGGCTCTTTGTCGACTCCACGGCCGAGTTCCGAGCGGGCTTCACGTTCTTGGACGCCGAGAATGCCAAGCCCCCGAGCACCGAGGGGTCCACCACGCGGCGCATGCCACCGACGGGCAATGGGGACCCCCGCAAGGTCTTCTCCGCGGATCGGCTCGTGCTCCGCTCGGTGCTCCTCTCGGGCCTCGGCGACGACGAACTCCGCTGCGGGATGTTCTTCAAGGAGTACGTGGAGCGCCCCGATGGGCTCGTCGAGGCCATCTTCGAGAACGGCGAGCGCCTCTGCGGTAAGATGCTCATCGGGGCAGACGGCGCGTACTCGCGCGTTCGACAGCAACTCGCCCCGGACTCGACGGCGTTGTTGGACACCGATGGCCGGGCGATCTACGGCAAGACCCTCCTCACACCCGATCTCGAAGCCCAGCTGAACCCCGCGGCATTGAAAACCACGACCCTCGTCACCAACACGAGCCCCCACATCTCGCTCTTTGTCGAGCCCCAGCGCTTTCCCCAGGGCAACCCGCAGTCCCTCGCCGCCCACCTCCCCGATACCCCGGACTACGTCTACTGGGTGCTCATTGCCCGTTCTCGGCACTTTCATCATTCCGAGGGAGGACCCGAGCGCCAGAGCCTTCGGCGTTCGTCGTCGGGGGAGCTGGTCCGCGTGGCCCAGGAGGTCACCCAGAACTGGGACCCGTCGGTTCGGGCGCTGTTCGCGGACGCGAAGGCGATCACGTGCTCCTATATCCAAGTGACCAGCGTGCACCCCGAGATCCGGCCCTGGACGCCATGCAACGTGACGGTCATTGGCGATGCCATCCACGCCATGACCCCCGCGGGCGTCGGCGCCAACGTCGCCCTGTGGGATGCCAAGGTCCTCCTCCAGGAGTTGGTTGAGCGGGGCGTCACGACGGACGCCGTCGAGGCCTACGAGAGCCAAATGCGCGAGTACGCCGCGAATTTCGTTACCTCGAGCGCTGGGGCCGGTGTCAAGATGTTTGGCCAGCCGACGTTTGACGAGATGAAGCCGATTCTACTCTGAGCTTCACCTGAGATGCACTACCGCTTGAATTAATGCACATCCCTCATTTCTCCTTAAATGTCGTGGGCCACGGGTTGCGGTCGCGGGTGAGCTCGTTAGTGGGGAGCTAGTGTAACGACGAATCCAAAATTCCACCGACAGAGATAACACTATGGGCAATGATAGTTTCTTTAATCTGCCTTTACCGGAGGGTCACAACTCTCTATCACTACTGATCAGCATCGACACGCTGGGCTGGAGAGACATCGCGTTCGGCACAGCGCCGCGTACAGGTTGCACTTCTTGTCACCGGTTTCGTAGCACTTTCCTTGTAGATCGAAGCAGCCGTCCATGCAGTCGTTGCAGCGCATGCAAAAGGCGTCACTGGTAGCAGCAAGACCGCACACGACAGCGGCGAGAACGGCGAAAATGCTCGAGACCTTCATGCTTGACGCCCTTGGTGGTGGTGGTGGGGTGGGGAGACTGGGATTGTTGCTTGCTCTTGACGGGGCAAGTGGGCGAGTGATCGTTCCCAATCTCCATCCATCGAGGGGCATTCTTTGGTCTCGACGGTCCTTGCCGACGGGCCCAAGAGCCTCATGGGACCTCTTAGGAGTCAAACTTGACTCGTCTTTCGAGATTTGTGTTGGTCTGTTGCAGTGACCAAGCTCATGTCGGTGATATTCGTGACTTCACAATGATTGGGTACCACGGACTTCGAAGTGCATTGCGTTTCGGCAGATTGCGGGTGCCGCTGACGATCGCTTGCGCCTGTCGAGGCCACTTGCCAAGAGGTCCCATGAGGCTCTTGGGCCCGTCGTCGAGACCAAAGAATGCCCCTCGATGGATGGAGATTGGGAACGATCACTCGCCCACTTGCCCCGTCAAGAGCAAGCAACAATCCCAGTCTCCCCACCCCACCACCACCAACAAGGTCGTCAAGCATGAAGGTCTCGAGCATTTTCGCCGTTCTCGCCGCTGTCGTGTGCGGTCTTGCTGCTACCAGTGACGCCTTTTGCATGCGCTGCAACGACTGCATGGACGGCTGCTTCGATCTACAAGGAAAATGCTACGAAACCGGTGACAAGAAATGCAACCTGTACGCGGCGCTGTGCCGAACGCGATGTCTCTCCAGCCCAGCGTGCCGATGCTGATCAGTAGTGATAGAGAGTTGAGACCCTCCGGTAAAGTCATCAACAAGTGCGTGTGCATTGACAACGGAAACTCCCATGCGGTGGAATGAATGCCTCTTGATCTATCGAAAGCGAATGCCTTTCCCCGAGGTCGACTGCCAAGATTGATACCTCAAATGGATCTCGAAGTATAGAGAAAATAGCGGAACAATGACAATCAACAGGGGTGAGCTTGCACAGATCCGGTGAGCACGACAGTGACCTCCCGTCCGAGAAAGTGAGACAACACTCGAACGCTGTTGGTGCGCCTCAGATCAGCACGTCAGGTCATCATATGCGCACGCAAGTTCAGTGTAAATAATGCCAAGATGATGGATCATCCGACGCTTGATGCGATAAAGGCGATTCTCTGAGCTTGACCGAGACGCGGACAAAGAAAGCGAACCACATGAGCATGCGCGTTGCGTGAAATCAGGCTTTTAGGAAAATGCGGTTTTGTATGTCTTCTTGAACGCCACGGGATGTGGCTCGAGAGCGTGTTCGATGTTGGGGAAGCGGTGGCCATGACGAGTCCACCAGCGCACAGTCCGCTCGAGCCCCTCGAGCCACGAGACCTTTTCTTCCCACCCAAGAGCTCGGAGCTTGGTCGCGTCGATCGTATATCGCTGATCGTTGAACGGTCGATCTCGGACGTGCTGGACAAACCGTCGCCGGGCCTCATCCTCGCCGAGTTCGGGCTTGAGTATCCGCAGCAGCGCCATGGCGACATCGTGATTGGAGATCTCGTTGCTCCCGCCGATGTTGTAGACCTCCCCGATGGATCCATGGTGGAGGATCACGTCAAAGGCCTCAACGACATCCGAGATGTAGAGGTAGTTACGCGTGTGCGTGCCGTCGCCATGGATCGTCACCGGGCGGCCCCGGAGGAGCTGATTGATAAACTTGGGGATGAGCTTCTCGGGGTACTGGTGCGGGCCAAAGACATTGTTGCTCCGGGTGATGATGATCGGCAGGCCGAACGAGCGGTGGTAGGCCTTGACGAGAAACTCGGCGCCGGCCTTGGTCGCCGCGTAGGGGTTTGTGGGCTCGAGGACGTGGTCCTCGCGCATGGCCGCGGTCGTCGCGCCGCCCTCGCCGTAGACCTCGTCGGTGCTCACGTGGATGAAGCGCTCGAGCCGGGGCCCGTGGGCCCGCGCGGCCTCGAGGAGCACGTGCGTCCCGAGGATGTTGGTCTGGCTGAACGCCAGGGAGTTGCCAAACGAGAGGTCCACGTGCGACTGCGCGGCAAAGTGGAGGATCGTGTCGATGGCCTCGGACTGGAGGATGTACTCGACGAGATCCGCGCAGGTGATGTCGCCCTTGATGAAGCGGTAGTTGCGCGGCAATGGGGCGGCCGAGAGCGACGAGGAGCGCCGGGTCGCCGGTCGGGCCCCGGCGTCGTCGTCATCCCGGGTCCCGGTCCCAACCTGCTTGAGGTGCCATTGCTCGGCATCCCACTCGCAAAAGGACCCCCGGAGCCGCTCCCCGAGCTCGTCGTCGTCTTCATCCAACGCGATGGCGCCGTGGTGCGAAATGCCATCGGCGGTGCTCACGTTCGTGGTGGCCGCCGATGGCGATGATGTCGTTGGGGAAAAGGCTGTGTGGACGTTCCGGATCGACGCGCAATAGTCCAGGGAGTCGAGATTGACGATGTAGTACTCGGGGTAGCGCTTGACGAGGTGGATGACCACGTGCGAGCCGATGAAGCCCGCGCCGCCGGTCACGAGGATCCGCCTCGTGAAGTGCGTCATGATGATCGCCGACTTGGATGGTGAATTTTGGTGGTTGTTAGGAACGTGGTTTGAATCATATAATGCCTCTGATAATTAATATCACTGGGAAATGATACTTATCGGTGATTCTCCAGAGATCAGTGTGCTGGCCCTCGCAAACGTCTATCGACGAGTCGTTGATAGACGTTCGTCGATCATCATCATCCCTGGCAGCGCACGGGAAAAGAGTATGTGAATTCTTCAAGTTGACCCTGGAATCGGAGTAGCGCCGTAGTAGGGTCTACCTTGATGGGTTCAAGTTCGACGAGCCGAGTGGGAGCACGTGAGGAAAACGAGCGAAAATGCCATACACCAGGCTTGTCGAACGAATGGTGTAAACATGGTGCGAACTCGATTCGATTAACTGACCACATTCCATGTCGAGCCTCGCATTAATTTACCCACTCGTCTCTCTTCAGTTGAAGGTCTCGCTGCAGATATTGCGGATCGCGGCATCTTCGGCTTCGTTTGGCAGTGTGACCCGAAGCTAGATAACAAGTGAGACCAGTCGTTAGTCACTGCGAGTCAGTTGCTAGGCCCAAGCGTAAACGACATACCAGTGGGTTGAGCTCCATGTCGCGCTGGATGGCGAGACGAGCGTTCTCATTCCGCGCCCATGCTCGACGGGCAACACCATTGTTGACATCCCAGTAAAGCATCGCAGCAGCCTTGTCGCGGGCAGCTTGGGAGCCATCGAGCACCATACCGAATCCGCCATTGGTGACCTCACCCCAGCCCACGCCGCCGCCATTGTGGATGGAGACCCAGGTCGCCCCACGAGCAGCGTCGCCGATCACGTTGTGGATGGCCATGTCAGCGCAGAACATCGACCCGTCGTAAACATTTGAAGTCTCCCGGAAGGGTGAGTCCGTGCCACTGACGTCATGGTGATCCCGGCTGAGGATAACCGCCTGGCTGATTTCCCCGCGGGCAATGGCATCGTTGAATGCAATGGCAATCTTCTGTCGGGCCTCTCGGTCAGCGTAAAGAATTCGAGCCTGCGACCCGACGACGAGCTGGTTCTCCTCGGCCGAGTCGATCCAGCGCAGGTTATCCCGAAGCTGTGCAGCAACACGTGGGTGGGGGTTGGCCGCGAGAAGCTCGCGCAAGATCTTGCCTGCAATCTCGTCGGTCTTGCGGAGATCCTCGGGTTTGCCCGACGAGCAGATCCACCGGAACGGTCCAAAACCCAGCGAGAAAATGTCGCCCATGATATCTTGGACGTAGCTCGGATAGATGAACATGGTCTCTGGCGTGCGCTCATCGCCGACGACTTCCGCCCCAGCACGCTTGGCCTCGAGGAGGAACGAGTTGCCATAGTCCCAAAACTTCATGCCCTTGGCAGTGAGGCGGTTGACCGCGCTCACGTGGCGACGGAGGCTCTCCGTGACGTGCCCCTGGAACTTGGTCGGATCGTCGATCATCATCTTCTGGGACTCCTCAAACGTGAGCTGGACGGGGTAGTACCCGCCGTTGAAGGGGTTGTGGAGGGACGTCTGGTCCGAGCCCAACTCGACAATGAGCTCCCCGGTCTTGTCCACCTCATCGGCGAGGCGCTCCCAGAGGGTCACGACGTTGCCGTGGTAGGCAAGGCTCACGGCCTTCTTCTCCTGACGGGCCCGTCGGATCCGGGCGACGAGGGCGTCGAGATCATCCAGGACCTCATCGACCCAGCCCTGCTCGTGACGCTTGTGAACGGCGGCGGCGTCGATCTCGGCCGTCACCGAGATCATCCCGGCAATGACCCCGGCCTTGGGCTGTGCGCCGCTCATACCCCCGAGTCCGGACGACACGTAGACAACCCCGCTGAGATCCTCCTTACCGAGGTACTTGCGGCCGGCGTTGAGGACCGTGATGGTCGTCCCGTGGACGATCCCCTGGGGGCCGATGTAGCAGTAGCTCCCGGCGGTCATCTGCCCATACTGCGTGGCCCCAAGGGCGTAGAGCTTGTCGTACATCTCGCGGGTCGAGTAGTTGGGGATCATCATGCCATTCGTCACGATGACCCGCGGGGCCTCGGGCTTGCTCGGGAAGAGCCCCATGGGGTGACCCGAGTACATGACCAACGTCTGGTCCTCGGTCATCTCGGCGAGATACTTCATCACGAGGTGATACTGCGCCCAGTTGGAGAACACGCTCCCATTGCCACCGTAGGTGATGAGATGGTTGGGAAACTGCGCGACCCGCCGGTCGAGGTTGTTCTGCGGGGGCGCGCGCACACGAACACGCACACACACACACCGACGGTTACTGCCACCACATCGACTCGGCATTGATGCGACCAAGCCTCACCATGATCATGAGCATGATCGCCGCCGCCTGGCGACAACGCGCGGGGTACGCGGTGATCGGGTAGGCCTTCATCTCATACTCGACGGGGCGGAAGCTGTACTCACACACACACATCCGCTATGAAAATCATAGGGCCCGTCCGACAACGACAACGTCCAAAAACGCACCGGTGCATGTAGATGTGGCCCTCGTCCTTGAGCTCCTGGGCGAATTCCGGCGCGAGGGTCGTGTGCTGGTGCGGGGGAAAGTACCGGAGGGCGTTCTTGAGGGCCAGCACGCGCTCCTCGCTCGTGAGGTTGGCGTTCCGCCGTGGGGCCCGGGGGATCGTCGGATCCGGGTGCGCGCCGGGGTGCGCGGGGAGCTCCGCGGGGAGCCCCCGGGCGAGGATGCGGAGGTCGACGGCGGTGGCAGCGACGGCGCTCATTGGGACGAAGGCGGCGGTGGGGAAGCGGGTGTCTTTCTCTCTCTTTGTCGGGGCCAAATTGGATAATGGGGCGCCCTATTAGGATGTGTGAATGACTCAAATCGGCAGGTGGATTCGTTTGCATTCTCATGTTGCTGTTGGGCAGTGGTGGCACCGCACTCTGGTGTCGGAGAATAGAATAAGGTGGTCCACGTCACCCGGAAGTCGACTGGGCATTTGTATGGGATCTGTGGGCAGTTGAAGTTGGTGGAGGGTTGCCAGGGCACATGGCAATCATCATGGGGTTGGAAGGCAATGATGACGCTGTCAAGTGGAATGTCAGTCAATCGAGGGGACACGGGATAAGGCAGTTAGAAACCGATGCTCATGTTGATAACTCGACGCATCTTCGTTGCAGGCCCACAAGGACAAAAGGACCAACGGCACTACGCGATGGACGTCGATATGGCCGACGTCGATGCTTCTCAGCGTTCCCCGGCACCTGGTGACATCCTAGAGACGATTGCCGTAGGGCGACTCGACGCGCTCGCGGCGTGTGCCCACGGGGGCGAAGAGGCGCTTGAACGCGAGCTCCTGATGCCTTTCCTTCCGCTGCTCACCCGCCTTGATCACTGCGCGCAGCCCCCGACGACAGCGACGGCGTCTCCTTCGCCCCTCAGCGTTCTCCTCCGGGGCTTCGAGCAGGTCAACAACCTCCGCGAGTACGTCGCGGCTCTCTCGACACTCACGGCGGCCGAGCTCGATGAGGACGAGCCTCAACTGTCGACCACCGACGGCGTGTCCTTGGCAGCGGTAGAACCCGCGGTCAACTCGGCGCTGCCGCTGTACCGACGCTTCGAGGCCGCCGGAGCCCGCGAGCGCTGCCGAATTGTCCTCCGAGAGGTCCTGCACGCGACAGGGGACGGATCGGTGCCCACCAGCGTTGACCCGTCAGACCGCGAGCTTTTCCGAAACCCTCTCTACAAGGACGACGTCGCGGCGATTTTGGCCACCGCCCTCGCAATCCCTGGCATTGAATCTCGCCTGGGGATTGCCCAAGTCACTGCGTTTTGCCTGTCGGTGCCCCTTGGCGCCGAGCTTCTCGAAGTCATCGCTCGCAACGACCCTGCAAGCTTTGAGAGCATGCTCGAGCACATTGTTTTGTGGCTCGCTCAAGTACCAGTTGCGGTGATCTCTCCCTTGAACGCAGTTGCTGAGAGCTCCGTCGCATCAGGTTCTACGACGTCGAGTCATCACCAGATCCAGGCGGTCGTCGTCTCTCTCGCACAACTATCGCCACTCTTTGCAACGCGCCTCGTCAGTCGCCTGCAAGAAATTGACACAACGCCACTAGCCCCTTACCTGGTCTTCCACCTGCTTCTCGAGGTTCCGAGCCTCCGTCGTGATCACTACTATGCGACGTTCGTTCTCCAGTGGCTGTCGTCGGTCACGGACCGTCCGACCGCCGCGCTTCATGGCTTTCTTCGTGCCACGGTTGGTCCCGTGATGGCGGTGGACACGGATGTTGAGAGCCCGTCACCGGCATCGTCGTTTTGGGGCAGATTGCCCGAGCTAGAGGACGATGGTCGGTACGTGATGACGCGATTTCGGGAGCTCCTTGTGGAGGAGGTGACTCAGTTCCACCCTGCGCCAACTATGAGCGACGCCACGACCTTCCCAACGCAAACCCCGAGCCGCTTTGCTGTTGTGGCTTTGCTGAAGGTGTTTATTGGACTCCTCGTGAACGGAAGCATGCATCCAGAAGAACATGAGATCAACCAGCTCCTCCGGTTCTTTGATCGCACCGCCAAGGATATTCAACAATTGGGCTCGTCGTCCAGGCTCTCACCACGTTCATTTGAGCGAGTGGTGTCGCTGATGTATGTCCTAGTGCTGTTTCTATGCGCCCCTCTAGCACCGAGTCTGAACAAGATGCCAAGCCAGCGGGAGGAGTCGATAAAACTGGTTCTCTCACTTTCCCAGCAGTGCATCTACTCACTGTACAACACCAAGGCCGCTTGCCCGCTATTTATTCTTTCCTCGGTGCTTCTCTACACCAAGTCACCGTCGTTGTTACCGTTCCTGGGGTCGCTACTCGGGGATGCGTTTCCCTTGACCACGACCATGAAAATGGAATATCTCTTTGGGGTGGGAGACGTTATTCTAAAGCCAATATTGACCGAAAACGTAATGGCGAGGGAAATTCTCACAGCGTTCAGCCCACTCAACACCATCTCAACCCGACGGGTCGATTTGATGGAGGAGATGGCCCTTCGAAGCATGCATGGCTTACTGACTGAGAAATCATTTATTAGACACCACCACGCTCGGAAGCTCGAAGATTGGATGGCCCACCATCTCGAAAGGGTCTCGCAACCCGCCCACCCACTAATGCTCAATGTCCTCTTCGAGTGGATCGAAAACTATATCGTGGCATTTGAGTATCCGATCTCTCAGAAGCCGTCTCTTCAACTCGCGATCCAGCCATTGCGCCCAAGTATTCTTTCTCAGCAATTGATGCACGAGGCTCTGTTCACCCCTGTGTCAAAGAAAAACGTGCATATTTGGGTTCGAGGAGCACTGTCACTAGCATACGCCCTCCAATTCAACCAACGGCTGCGCCAGAGCATGAGTGTGTCCGGCACCAAGCTGAACGGAATCTCAAATCCTGTTTCTGACGAGGGTGGTATTTCATCAAGGAACATTCCCGATGTGGTTTTGAGGTATGATCTTCGACAAGTCCCGATTAAAAGAATCTTCGATTTCGCGAGGAGGAGAGGAGGTGTGGGCCAAGAGCTCGAATGGATTGCGTGTTCGCTGTTGCGCCTAATCACGGAAGAGTACCCCCAGCTGTCTCACACACGACTTGATCGACCAATTTGTTTGCTGGATATTCGCCCGTCGAGACTGGTATACAACGATGAGATGGCATCACTAGCACGTGCCGAACCACCGGTCACAGTGGATTGGAATGCTACTTGTCACTGGCTATGCAGTATCAAGAATGCCCCTGTGCCCGACTTCCAGAAAGCTTTTGGTGACGTCGTGAAGATTGTACTCCCAGCAGCAGTTCTCCAGAACGGAGTTGACGACGATGCCGATAGAGAGAATTGTTCGACAATTATTTCCGATCTGTTCGAAAGGCGCGCTCGAATGGAGTATTTGGACCCGGACATGCTTCTCGTACTTGTGGCCCAGGCATTGTGCCATCCGTCGCAGGCATTGGAGAACCTTCGCCATCCACAATCCAGGAACCGAATCGGCCACCACTCTTCGCGGGACTGTGATTCTTGCAGCGTCACCAAGGAGCAACTGTGCATGCAGCCATTCTACGTGCTGAAGCACGTTCATCCATCTGCATTGAGATCACCAGCATTAGTGAGGCTCGCAATTCGCCATGCATTGCTTCTCCGGGAAGAGTCAATGTTTGAGCTCCAGAGGGATTCACTCGTAGCGAAGAAGCCACAAACCGAGGCACCAGCAGTGAACCCGGGATCCGATGCAAAAGAACGACGTCATGTGTTTGTTCAAGATTGCATCTTTGTGCATGAGCTTTTGCATTTGCTGCAGCGGACGAAGAATGATCCAGCGACTGCAGCCACCATCGGTTCTGCACTTAATTTCTTGTTCGACCAAGTGGATCATCTTAGCAGCCATGGGGCAGAGACACACGACGTCCACGTAATTCTCGCGATTCATTTACAGGGTTACGATCCGACATTGATCCAATTCCTTGTTGATAATGTGCCCTCTCTGAAGAAGATGTGGCTGTATTGGATCCAACAGCCGAGCCCTGAACAATGTGCGGCGAGCTGCACGACCTCGAGAAGATCGTCAAGCGAAGGCAAAGGCTCGTTGAATCCGCAGTCAAAGGCCGTTCTTGATTATGTCGCCGAGGTATCTGCAGACAAGGACATCTTGAAGTGGCAGTTCCGCTTGCAAGTATTCTTTGCGTTGTGTGGGCGCTATTTTGTGCCAAATCAAGCTTCGATTGTTCTTCCGACCCTCAAGCAGATCCTGAATCGACTTCGTGGGATCGTTGTGAGCAATTCGAGCAGTTCCGCCAAAGGTGCCACTGCGGCGCCAAACCTTGGCGATGCAGCAACCCGTGTGGCGTTTGTCGACACGGTGGTCAACGACATCGTGGGGCAGTGCGGGAAACATCCCGATCTTCGAACGGAAGTTTGCCAGTTTTTGGTGAACTTGAAGCGTCACATCGGCGGTCCGAACGTCAGTCGGCATGGCTCTCCCGCCCTCGATCGCGTCATCTTCACTGCATACCAACGTCTACTGGAGTCCCTTTAATAGTTTTGATGGGCGCCAGCAGACGGTGGCATGCGGTCTTGATACAATGTAAAGGTGATCAACAAAGAGCTCAACTGTGTGAATCGAGTGTGTATTTGGTTGTTGTTACCTCTCAATAAAGACGTCATATCTGGCTGCACGGCTCAGCGTTTTCATTCAGCAATGCGTCTGGGAGTCGACGGGGTTTAGAAACATGCCTTGCACGCCTTGGAATTCGAGCACCCATTGCGGCAGCGTGTCCATTCGCGGCTGCAGTCATCTCCTTTGGCCCGCAAACAAGCACCAAATTTGGTCATGCAGTTGAGACGGCAATTGCTGCAATCTTCACAGTTCTCGGCATTGGTCGTTCCTGCCAACGCGAGCACGGTGGCAATGGCCATGGCGAAGAGGAAGGAGACACGCATGGTTTTGTCTTGTGAGAGAGTCAACTTGCGAGCCACTTTAGAAATGGCGGAATGGAGTCTGCCATCGCGGCGATCGGGGCATTTCAACTTGATCGTCTCTTGTGCAAAGTGGCGTCTCAATTGGCGTTGTGCCTGATGGCGGCGTGCTGCGCCCAGTCGTGTCGAATGTTGTCTTGAATTTGCACCTGGCGTCCATCAAACAATGCATTTCCATGGCCATCGGTTGCCTCAATCTCGTCCGGTGGTGTCGATTCAACTGCTGTACCCCAATCGGGAAACGCATGGAGGGACATGCAACTGCCAATGACCGAGGATCACATTCTGGTTGTCACGTGCTGTGGCTTTGGGGAAGCGTACATATGACCATGTCAACCGAGTGATTGCCAAAACCAAGTGATTGACTAAACCCCAAGAATCGGGCATGATCCGATGCGCACAATGCGGTCACTCTTCGGCGGTCGAAGGCAAAATCGCCGATGGGTCTTGTACGCGTCACTGCCTCGGTAATTGTTGCCGTAGAAGTGGGTGCCGATTCGTTCGGTCATCAGGGCCAACTACGTCGTGCGACCAATCGAGCGGCGCATGAACGCCGCAGCATCCGAGCATCCGAGCAGCACCCGGACATCGACGTGATACCAAACGTGGCCGCAAGCGCGAACGACTGCGTGGTCCAATGTGAGTGGTCATGATCGTGGATGCATGCCTGTACCATAAATCACACTCACGCACCGGACGGGGGTGAGGGGGCATCGAGTCGGGCTCGTCGCTCGTGGACAGCGGGAAGGCGGATGTCCCCACTCGGCTCGCCCCGGGGCCTCGCGTGCGCTCCATCGCGTTCGTGGTCGTTCAAACCATCGCATCCGACCCATGATGGCAACACGCGAGGAGGCCAGGAGAAGCGCCCCTCTCAAGGCGCCCCGCCTCGCGCGTGCGCGTTCATTTGTGCGTGCCCCATGCGTCGTCCTCTCCCAATAATGCGGCGCTGTTCCGTTCATTTCGCAGGTGGTTGCAAAGCTAGAGAAGCTGAATATGACAGAATCGAATCGCCCGAATAGTGGGCTGCTTCTGGGACCCGTCCGTTGAGAGGTCGGCCAAGCCACATCCATCAGTCGCCGCGTTGAGGACGTCCCCGATGTCAACGACCTGCAGCCGAGAGCCCGTCCGAGTGCGTCTCTGACGTCCACCGCAACGAGGACGAAAGGGGCGGCCCCGTTTCTTTCGTCCGACAGCGGGAGGGGGGTCCGACGGCACGAGCATCTCGACTCCCTGTTTGAGAGGGACGTTTTTTCAGTCGTTCTGAGCGCTTGATGCAAACCCACTGCACCGCATCCATCGTCCGATATGTGACACGAGCATCTTGTATCTCATTGCTCTCTGATTTGGCAAATGTTCAGTCGCCACTGGTACATGACCGTCTGTAAAGGCACGATGGAACGATCAGCCGACTCTGATCTCAACAAAGGGGCTCCGCAGGTACAATGACCGCTGTCGTTGGCAGCTGCATCAGCGCCCATGTGGTTACCGACTGGGGCAGTGTATCCACACAACTCCAGCAGCGGTCGCGAGTTGATATTCGCATTGTTTGATGGACGCGAGATGCAGTTTCAAGACAACATTGGACACACAATACTGGGTGGAGCACGCCACCATCATGCACAACGCCACTTGAGACTCACGGCCACGATTGTTTGCCCAAGGGACGCTCAAGTTGAAATGCCCCGATCGCCGCGATGGCAGACACCATTCCGCCATTTCCAAAGTGGCTCGCAAGTTGACCCCCTCCCAGTGATAACTCTCTCACACAAAACCATGCGTGCCTCCTTCCTCTTCGCCATGGCCATTGCCACCGTGCTCGCGTTGGCAGGAACGACCAATGCCGAGAACTGTGAAGATTGCAGCAATTGCCGTCTCAACTGCATGACCAAATTTGGTGCTTGTCTGCGGGCCAAAGGCGATGACTGCAGCCGCGAATGGACACGCTGCCGCAATGGGTGCTCGAATTCCAAGGCGTGCAAGGAATGTTTCTAAACCCCCTCGACTCCAGACGCATTGCTGAATGTCAAGCAGTCAGCCATGAAGTTTTTCATGATTGACAACAACTTCGAATGTACATACAACAAATTCACGTCCGAATACTGCCGTCCAGCTCGCGTGTTGATTGGCTTGGTTTGGGAACTCTGTATCGGGGCATTTGCCTCCACGATCCTGTGTGTCCTTGGATCGACAATGCGCCGTTATCTCGACACCGATTTGAACATCTCCGTCGAACTATCAATCAGTAGCAGGAAAACAAGACAAGAAAAATGCTACCAAAACCAAAACGAAAGAAAATGAAACTGGCCCTTGGCTTTCTCTCTCTTGTGATGTGGCGGTGATTGTACGTTTGTACTGTGCTACTTGTTTGGGCTCGATTGACAGGGCGTTGTTACATTTGATATCACGAAGAAGAACAGAAGTCGAATTGTACGATCTTGGACCGAGAGACGTGAGGATGATCGGATAGGGGCACGAAATCATCATTTAGGTTGGAATACCCAGCCCTGATGTAGAAGCGACAATTTGAATAAGTCGAGAGGCTTTCGCACACAATCTTTCGTGTGTCAACAATGCGCTCGCGTTGTTACTGGTCGTACTGAACGATATGGCGGATCAAACGAAGCATTAAAGTTAATTTCACGCCTCTGGCTAGCAGTGGCTTGATGATTTTCAAATTATCATGTCTGTCGCCGAAGTTACGTCAGGGAGCATCCACATCCTTGTCTTTATGCCGACTGTGTTGTCATCGAATACCGTACCTACAAGTGCAGAAGAAGTGGCATCACGTTGACGAATTAGTCTGTCCTCCCCCCGTCAATGGCGAGCTGCAAGTTGCAGCCTGCAACGAGCATTTCTCAACACGTTCTACCGGTACTGTACCGTACCACGAACCTGTCGTCATTCATATTAGTCAACAACCAGGGCCGGTGACTTCAACAAAGTGCTGATGGATGTGGGCCGTGCCGTGGCGACTGTGATTAAAAAACTGCGCCGACACCGTGTCGGCGACACGTACCTTGGAAGAGTTGTGCAACGATTAGTTCTCATGGAAATTTCGAGTGTCGTTGCCATGATTCGTGCAGTGCGTGGTGAAAAAAGAATCGTTGACAAAAGGAAACACGGGGGGGAGGGATTTTACTTTCCTGCGTTTGTGGCAAGTGAAGGAGATGTTGCTGATTGCTGTGACCACAAGGGAAGTAGCCACATCTTTCGATTTCAAGTGACTGTATGAACTGCAACTCGGCCTTTGCAGCGTGGGCTTTTGGTCGGTATGGTGACGCTGCGGTACGGCAGATTGATGAGTTGTTGCCGTTGGTGCACTCAGTGCACTTCACTGTACTGCGTTGAAGTTGTGACTAGAGTGGGAGCAAGTACAGTTCGGACACGGCGGTGCGGTATGTATTGGATCGTCCGCTGGTCGACCGTATTGCTCATTCTATGCAGCGAGCTCGTTTCCAAGGTCACGCACCACATCCAAGTGTCAAGAACGACTTGCCCGACAACCTGAAACCCCGGTATTGCCACCCGCAAATATTGGGGGTAAGTATGTATGTATGTCGATGTTTGAGGTTGGTCATTTGTCTCTCTTCGCTTGCTGACTGGGCGAGAAATGCAACACATGCACACAGTGAACCATACAACCCGGAGACCAAGTCAAAGCAGCCGAAGTTCGAGGAGGGACGCGTGTTTTTCTCTCTATCTCTTTTTCATTTTCCCTCCGTGGGTGCCGGTGTGCGTGTCGCTTTTGGATGATATTGTTGGCGACGGGAGCAAGTCCGGTCGTGCCATGGGGATGCTCGTGCTTGGATGCCAGCACCTCATTCCCCTTTTATCCAGTTCAAGCTCCAGTCAAGACCAAGTTCTGAGACCACACGTATGCGCGTCGTCGCCGTTCTCAGCGTTCTCGCCGTCATTTTCTTCTCTGTCGTCCCGACCAGCGAGGCACTCTGCGGGCGTTGCAACGATTGCATCAATGAGTGCGGCGAGCAACAATCCGACTGTTATGGAACTGGTCGCACCGATTGCAACTTGGTAGCGACTGCTTGTCGTCTTGGATGCGCCGCTGGGCGTGCTTGCAAGTGCTGAAGAGCTCCGCAAGGGAAGGAGCCACACCTCGACGATTTCTTTTGTCTTTGGATCGGCGATGCGCCGACGTCTCGACACCGAATTGAACATCTCTATCGAACTATCAACCAGTAGCAGAAAAACAAGACAAGAAAAATGCTACAAAAACCAAAAACGAAAGAAAATGAAAATGGCCCTTGACACTCTTTCTCTTGTTGCATCGATATCTGTTGATGACTGTTCATATGCTATGCCCTGAGCACTTGCTGACAGAGCGAGGTACGAAATTCGCGTTGCCCATTTGTCTGCATTGAGAAGGCGATCGGTCTCGACCTCAGGATTTCCAGAACGCCAAATTACACAAGCACTTATTTGTGCGTGACCAATTCATGAAACGATAGAGTAGATTTGGGCTTGAACAGCACATTTGATTGAAAAACATAAATCTACAAGCCCTTCTTGTCACAACCATCACCACCGGCGATCTTGAGGCACGCGGTCGAGGGGTAAATGGACATGAGGTTGGTCATCACCGACCACACCAACGCAAACGCAGCAATCGAGAATGCGATGACAGCAGCAAGCTTCGACGACCCGCCGCGGTTCTTGAGCTCCTGAGCCTCGACCTTCTGGCGCGGGAGGATATAGAGCCAGCCGTTGCTGACAATCTTGAAGATGTAGAAGATGATGAACGTGTACATGACCTGGTTGCGGACGTACGGGGTGTCGAGCTCCATGTGATCCTGGCTGACATCGAAGTTGGCGCTGATTTGGTTCGAGATCGACGTAGCGAAGGGGCCAGCAAGGTTGTGCACCGTCGTGATGAGACCATAGGTCGTGGCCTCGTAGCCCGGGGTCGTGATCTCGACTGTGACGTACGTGCTGACAATGAAGCGCACAGCCTGGGGGAAGTACGTGACGATCGGAGTTCCGAGGTAGAACCACTGGTTGCGGACGACATCGTAGATCGTAAGGGAGCTCACGACAACGTCAATCGCAATGCAGAACAATGTCGTGCCCAAGATGACGCTCGTCCACGACACGTGGAGGAAGTACTTCTGGGTGAGATAGATGGAGATGGCCATCATGCCATTGGCAACAATGCCAAGAATCGTGTTGTTGATCGGCTCCACACCAGCCCAGTCACGCATGACGACTTCGCCGGCCGGGGGATCCATGTCGTAGAACAAGGCGTTGAAGAAGTTGAAGGCCATGATCTGCCAGATCGCGCGCTGCTGGGCAATGGTCCACATCTCCTTGCAGCGGCCGACGAACGACTCTCCCTCCACCTTCTCATCGGGCATGAAGAAGACCGTGGCAGGGATGGCAATGGCAGCGAAGACGGCAAAGATCACCATCACCGCGTTGAAGGACAACGAAAAGTCAAACTTGCCGCCATACTCGCCGCCGTTGAAGCAGAAACCGATGATGGCGCCCGAGATCATCGACGCCGTGAAACGGGCCGTGTAGATCATCGACTGCGTGCGACCGCGCTTCTCCATTGGCTCACGCTGGGCAAACTCGACGACGACACCATCACAAGCCACATCGGCAATGACGTAACCGACCGACGCGAGCATCATGAGCACGATGTACTTGGCACCCGAATGCGCGGCATTGGGGTTCTCGATGATCATCTGCTTCTTGGTGATCTTGTGTGCGCGCATGAGCTGAATTTGCCCCTTCTGGTAGTACGGTCTGTCGACGGGAATGCACGCCATGACAATCAAGATGGCCGTGCAGAATGCCCAGCCAAAGACAATGTACGGCTTGCGGCGGTAGCCAAAGATCGGGAAGCTATCGGTGATGGCGCCGATGAACACCTTGAACGACCACGGGAGACTGACCAACACCCCGGCAGCCATGGTCTGGTAGCCGTCCATGTGCAGGTAGTTGCTGAGGAACGGGTAGACGGTCTTGGGGAAGGCACCATAGACGATGCCGACGACAAAGTAGTTGACCAGCAGGCCAATGTTCTCGCGCGAGTAGATGTCGGGCATGCCACCGGCGCGGAGGGCCCCACCCTCGAGTTCCTCGGGGGTCTTGTCCCCGGCCTTGGTCGGGGTCGCGAGGCCCTGGTACTCGCCATTCTTGGTGGCCGACACATAGGAGAGTCGGATCTTGGGGCTCTGGAGCCCGAGGTCCTGGTTGGTCGTGCTCGTCCGCTGGGCCATGGTTCCTCTCAACGCACTTGACCGCTGGTTCTTGGGCGCGCTGGGTGGGAGGGAGGGAGGGGGCGAGGTCTGGTGCGGAGCCCGCAAATTGGAAAGTGAGAGAGGTCCCGGGGTTTCTGCTAGCTTTGGTCAAACGAATGGATGAATCAATCCATGTGTATGCTGTACACGTGCATGTCAAGCCTCGGACGCCTGTAACACGTCGTGTTGGATGTCACGACGCAGAATGGCATGGATGCACGGCGGTGACACAAAAGCCACAAAGCCAAGGGCAGATCGTCCGGATTGCCCAATGAGCGCCGCGAATGGCGCGGCGTGCACTCTCGTCAACAAGATCCGGGGCCGTCGTCCGCTCTCACCATCCATGAGGCACAGAGTCGGGCTCGCAGAGATGGCAGGTATCACCCATTACCCAAAGCAACGTATTAGGGATGGGAGGTAACCCCAAAGGGACAACGCATCGACGAGGTGCCTCATTCACGCATCGGTACATCGTGGATCACAGGTTTTGTAGACGTACGACTGAGCCAGGCTCGCCGGCGTCCGTGTCCTTGGCGCTGGATGGACTGAACTCGCCTGCAACTACAGAAAGCGGCCAAAACCCCGGCACATTCTGTGCTCCAAACAGAGAGTGGGGAGTCTCTTCTCAGGAGCGGGGCGCGTTTGTTTACAGTCGTGGCGCGTGCATTTGGTGGGGACGACTGTAGAACGCGATTCAGCAGCTTGTTGTTGGGGGTGGTCGACGATGGAATACACTCGCTGCCTTCATGGGCGTTTGTAATCTGCATTTGGGTCGATCGCAGAGCACTGCACAGCCACAGCACAGAACAGCGGATGGTCCAGAAGTGCCATGCTCACAGACTCGCTCTCCACACGTCCCTGCGCATTATGTCACGTTTGATCTCTCATTTTGGTTCTTGGCGACACCCACGTGCCAAAGCGATGAGCAGTGCCGGCTGTGAATGGCTTGTAAATGCCCTTGTCACCCAACCACAAGTGAGTCAATTGCACAAACACTTGTACATCAGCACTTTGTTCACACTGTACATTCACATGTACATCACAGCTGCTGTGAGCAATGAACAGAGCCCCTCATTTTCATTTGCCTGATGGATTCAAAGGACGCTTTTCTTCTCTCTCCCCTCTCTCGCCAAGATGTGAGCCACTGTGCACTGCAACAAGAACCGGTGCCAAGCGATCGGACTGTGATGAAGGTCGTGTGAGCCATAGTCCGCCAAATCAGGACACGACAAAATGCCCGTGCAAAGACGGGTTGCATCCCAAAGGTTTCTGCTGCAAATTGCAGCATTGCAGCCTGCAATACTGTAGAACCTCTGCACAGTGCATGAGAGTCCCAGCTGGGACTGCACTGCCAAGCATGGTGCTCCCATGTCTTGTGTGGCGAATTCGGCACAAGGCTTTGTTGACCAGAGGTCATTGAAGTTTTTTTATTGAGGAATCCACTCGGATCTCGTTAGTTGGGATGGAGAGGAAAAAAATCGACTTGGACCAAGATCCCTTGTTCATCGTGTTGTCACCTGCGGAAGATCCCGCAGGTGACAACACGAGTTTATCGAACTTGTACGTGTGGCAGGACAGAGGACTCCGCACTCGACGTCATCGTGCGCAGTGATGCCCGCTCCTATTTCATTCCGATTAAGCAAGAACAAGAGCACTGTACGGGCAAAATTCGGCCGGATAGTGTCAAGGGCCGTCAAGGTCGAATTCGTCGATTCCTGCCATCCCGCCCGCATGCCTGCATACACATTAATCGCCGACGAGACGCAACACTCACATTCATTTTATTGTACGACGTACGGAACAACGATCGACGCGGCGAACCACAGTAAACGCACACACACAGAGAGACGCATATCCGACGCACACACGCGCGCAAATCACAATCAACACGCAGTCCGCCGTCGTGGGATTGGGGTCCACGTTCGCCTCTCTTCCCAGCGCCGACGGGCCCTCATAATGATACCATGGAGACAGGTGGGTGGGGGTGGTGCCGGGGATGCGGATGCGGGTGGTGAGGCGGGTGGGGCGGGTAGAATGCCGGCTCGGGGTGACGCCTGCCGCTGTGAGTTCGATGTCGGCCATGGGGGGTCACCTGCGAGTGGTGCATGTGATAGTCCTCCATGGTCGCGGCCAGGGTCATCATCGAGCCTCCGGCGATGGGCGTCTCCAAGTCCGCGGGGTACGTGCCCGCGACGGCCCCGGGGTGGGGGCCATGGAGCCCCGAGTTGGCCAAGCGGAAGCTCGAGTCGACGGTCCGGGGGGAGATCGAGGTCATGAGCGTGACGTCGTACTTGTTCTGACCCACGTGATAACGGCGGTGGTGGTCGCACCACATGCACGGCGACGCCGAGCACTCTTCAAACTCAACGATGGAACTGACCGTCGGCTGGATGACGAGTCGCACGGGCTCGGGTTGCTCGATGCGGCGCATGATGTAGAGGAACGCGAGGCTCAGGAGCACCGCGGGGATGAAGTACTGGAAGATGCAATAGTGCACGAGCCGGAGGCGCCCAAAGGCCCGATCGAACGAGGTCACGAGCACGGGCACGTCCATGACCATCTCCATCGCGAGGGCGAACGTGATGCTGATGATGAGCAGCGTCATCTGCCGCACCGACTTGGCCTTCATCTCGTCCGACATGGCCGCCGAGAGCAGCCGCGTGCGGAGCCGGCGGGCGACGATGACCGCGACGATGGCATCGGTCGTGACGGTGAGGGCGTTGACAGACCGGAGGACCGTGAGGAAGACCCGGGCTGATTCGAGGTTCCGCTCCAAGTCCGCGGCGGTCGTGAGATTCCGGTGGATGGCAAAGGCCCCGCCGATGGCCGAGCCGATGAGGTGCAGGGCATGAAGCCCGACGAGTGGGTGCTGGAGGGAGAAGCGCTTGACCCGCTGGAGCTCACGGACGGCGACGCGACCGGCCGAGACCGCGCACCACCACTGGAGGATAATCGACGCCGTGCAGAGCAGGAGGAGTGAGTTGCCCCACCACAAGAGCGCAATGCCCCAGCCCAGGAGCCGCGCGTGGCAGAGGGACCACCAGAAGACCCAACGGAAGGCGCAGGCCGCGAGGAGCACGACGTGGAAGAAGACCCGCCGTGGGTGTGACTTCCAGTAGAGCTGGTGCAGGGTCCGCCAGAGGATGAGCAGCGCCAGGAGCCCGTCGAGAATCAACAGCGGGAGCCGCCGCCAGGTCGCGCACGCCCCGTCGTCCGAGGCGACGGCATCGGTGAGCGAGACCATGATAAGAAGGGGGCGGGCAGGCGAGAGAGCGAGCGAGCGAGACCAAGCGAGTGAAACCCAGCGAAGGAAAGAAAGAATCCGAGAAGCGCCGTCACTGGAAAAGGGGGCAATCGAATCGACGCGGCTGGCGGTTTGTGGTGCTAATGCAAGGCGCACCCCCGTTTGTGTGTGTGGATCAATTGAGGGCTCGAGAGGGAGCACCAGGCTCAAGCGAATGCCGCTGCTGTTGTTGTTGCCAATGTCAATGCGAATGCTGCTACTGGCACCAGCGTCGTCGCCGATCGCGAGTCTCGGGGTTGTTTCTCCGTTCCCGCCGTCGACTCGCCAGTTCGGCCGGTTGTCGATTGCAAATAAATGGAA
>JAADYI010000226.1:0-23863 GCA_023338185.1 Lagenidium sp. CBS 127285
CCCCCCCCCCCCCCCCCCCCCGCCCCTGTTGGTGCAGTGGTGCCGACTTGAGGTGAACTGCCGATACGGTGACCGAATGGCGTTGGTCAGGCAAGATTGGCGGTTGCCAACGGCCGCATCTGTCTTCAAAAGCAATTGACAAGGACCGGCCGACTTGGCCATTTGGAATCACACCTCCCGACATTTGATCGGCCAGTTGTTCATATCGTCCACGCGCTGACCATTCGCTTGGCGAGCTTCAAGGGCCTGCAGGAGCTTGATGTGTGCGTACACACCCCACCCAGTTTATTAAAATCGTCACCCAGACCACCAGCTGCACGGCTTCATAAAAAATGGAGTCGCATCACCATATTGTGATCACTGGTAGTCGTCCTCAAGACCATCAACGAAAGCAACGGCCAAACCTCAGTTGCTGAGCATTTGATTGGCGGAGAAAGCTCAATCTGCTTCATCCAAAGTGCGAGGCGGGGGGGTGGCTTGATGTGAATGTGTTTCAATGCCATCGTGGCTTCGGAAGTGCGCTGCAAGCAAACACAGTCGCACGACGCAAACCAGCCATGTATCCTGAAGGGTTGTTGAAGGTTCTGCGTTGATGAAAACGAAAATGATAGTGTGCAGTAGTAGTTCTTGTTACTTTTGTGAAGTTGCGGTGAAAAACTTGTACTTCTGTGTGTGTATAGCCGGTACAACTGAAAGGTCATGGCGTGGTCGCCCAACGGGCACACGTAGTATTGAAAATCGCGTTTTCTCCGTGTGCCCCGACTTTGGAAGGAACTCGCCAGTACAATGATGAGTGCGTGGCGCATGACGGTGGTCGCCGCCGTCGTTGTCGTGGTCGCAAGCCTCCTTCAGCTCAAGGCTCAGGAACTTGATACGGGGCTCACGATCATCAGTGATCTCCGCATCGTCACCGGGGCTAACGAAGCCGAGGCCAACGAGCATTGCGCAAGAATGTGTCCCTGTCGGCACCTACTGACCACGAATCTCCGGTCCAACTGGATGCTTGCGGGGGGCAAGCTCGCCATGGACTCCACCAAAAACGATGAAGACTCGTATATCTGCATTCGCAAAGACCCCGTGCGCGCGTTTCGAAAGACGCCATCGACAATGGTTGCTCTTGAAGGCCTCGTCCTGTTCCGACAGTCAGGTATCTGTCCCCCTGGTCTCAAGGCAGTGTTTTCACCGGGGCCGAACTCAGTGATGTGCGCTCGATTGGTCCCAGCACCGATCGCATTGGCTACCGGCACGTACATCAGCGATATTGTCGTTTCCACTGACGAAGATTCTGTTGATCTCGATGAGAATTGGTCCGAATTGGCCATGGACGACCGCGAACATTCGCAGTCACGTTCGTCCACGATCCACCTCAAGCGGCCTCGCCGTCCCATCACCGGGATGCAAGTCGTGCAAGTGAACGGCGCCAGAGATACCTGGCACCTGTGCGCCCACACACTGGGCCCACTTTGGCATTTCGTCGGCATGGTGTCGTCCTCTTCCGTGATGTGCATTGAGCGAGGCATGCGCGTTCTTGACCTCGAAAATCCAGTTTCAACACCCGCCACTGTGCTGGTGAATGTGACGACTTCTCCCAGCGGCTGTGGACTTGGGCACGTAGTAGTCGAACTCGGTGAAAATCTCCCGACGTTGTGTTTGCAATACGTGGAGTGGCAGCCCGCATTGTCCTATGTCGTCGAGCTCCAGATTTCAACCTCGTCTCAGCGATTTGAGATGGATCGTTCCAGTTCAGCCGAGCTCGTAAAGTTCTCCGAGGATTTTCATGGGCTGCAGGCAAATCGTGACGATATGTACGTGGTCTACCGCGTCGCCCAAGTCGAAGCACGTGCACCGGAAGACACAGCGACATTTGAAATCCCCCAGGGCACGTACTCTCGACCGCCGCTTGTGGCCCGCAATCCTCCAACGAGGGGTCGATCAAATCAGCGCCTCTCCTTCAAGATCCTCCAACTCGCCGATCTCCACCTCACGGGGGATCCTGAGTACCCGTGCATTGCCTCCCAGCAGGAATGGGCCGATTGCGGTCAGCAGTGCACCGAGCGTGTGACGACCAGTTTTGTCCGGGATCTGCTCGACGTCGAGAAACCAGATTTCGTCGTGTTCAGCGGCGATACGATCACGATCGCGGACGTCGCACGGACAAGAGATGCCATCGAGGCCGCCTTCCAGCCCGTCGAGGAGCGCCAGACCCCGTACGCGGTCATCCTCGGAAACCACGACGACCGCGTTGCGCTCACACGAGAGGAGATTGTGGAAGTCGTTCGAGCGCGAAATCACTCGTACATGGAGCGCGGTCCAAAGTCGATCAAGGGCGTTGGTAATTACGTTCTGCCAGTGCAAGCCCCGCCGATCCCCGGTCCATGGGGTTCGGCAAACGCGACGGTCTTTCGGATGTACTTCCTCGACTCCAACACCTACAAGGCCCCGACAGACTTTCCAAACATCCACTCGCGCTATGATTGGGTCCGACCAGAGCAAATCGCCTACTACCGGAATCTCTCAAGCGATGCCCGACAGGAGGACCGAAACGCGGAGGGGGCGATGAAACCAACACCTGCGATCATGTTTTTCCACATCCCCATTCCAGAGTACGGTGACGCCGGGCCGGCGGTTCGACGGAGCGGGGGCAAGAACGAGAAGACCGAGGGCCCGAAGCACAATAGCCACCTCCTCGATGCCCTTCGCGAACTTGGCGAGGTCAAGGCGACGTTCGTCGGCCACGACCACCTCAATGACTTTTGCCTCAAGGCCCAGGGCGTGCAGCTCTGCCACGGCGGGGGGACGGGCTTTGGGCGGTCGTATGGGGAACTCGCGGTCCCCCGCCGTGCCCGGGTGGTTGAGTGGTGTCTAGATCACAACGGACGCCGGTCGTTGCGGAGTTGGAAACGGCTCTTTGGCTCACGCCTGCGGACCCGCGCGCACGAGGAGATCCTCTACGACGAATCGACGTGAGCCTTGCTTGGGTGTGGGTGGTTTTTTTCTCGGTGTTGTTGAAGGAAGCCACCAAGTGAAGGTCGCAGCGCTGCGGCATGGCAACATGTGACATTCGAGTCAGCACCATTCAACCATGATCCGCATTGACTTTCTCTGGCCTCGACAGATGTGATCCGACTTGGTGGTGTTTGATTACGGGCAGGATCGGAGCAGACCGGATGAAAACCGCGATCTCGAGTGCCAATAATCCATCAATCCACGAAGCAGGCGCCTGGTCACATGAAGCGTTGGACACTCGCCTCGACACTGCGAAAGCGATCTGCGCGGTTGATCGACGAGAGATCATCAAGCGACACAGACCATCACTTTCCGGCCGATTAAAATGGACCTCTTTCTTTCTATGTTTCTGGTTAGACTGGCCATCGCATCCACAGAAAGGCCTCCAATATTTCCTCTTACAACAAATAACCACAAAACCACTATTCGTGGTCGATATCGATTAGCCAATTGGCGTTGGGTGGCATGTCACAGATACGTTTTGTGGCAAGTGGCGAGCTGGAGTCTAGCAATTGACCGCTCGCGCGCTTTGCCCCAAGAGAAGCGCATCGTCGAACCCTGAGAACCCGTCGTCGATGATGGCGAGCAGGATATCGTCGAGGGCGAATCGAGCGACGCAGTGTCCCAGCGCCCTGAGCATTTCGCGACTTGTCCTCGTCCCAACAACATGATACGCTCGGCCAGTCCCCTCTTGCCCCGACACGTCCTCGTGGCCGCTCGTATGCTCATCGTATCGCTCCTGGGGCTGCACGTCATTCTCCGCACAAGCTGCTTCGCCTTGGTCGATGCCCAGTCAGTCGTCGAGGTCGATCCGCTGGTCATCACCGACATCCAGGTGACCGAGGGCTCGAACGAGACCGTGGCCCGAGCAAAATGCCTAGCGGTCTGTCCGTGCCAGAGCCTCCTCACGAACCACATCCGCTCACCCTGGCGCGTCGTTGGCGGAAACCTCCGCACCCAAAATGACAGGGGCGATGGCAATGACAACGGTCCCCCGGCGGCGGTGCTCTGCATCCGCCAGGAGCGATTCGGGGTCATTCGCCGGGACCCGGGGACTATCTTCGTCATGCAATCCGTCCAAGTCGTCCCGTACGATATCTGCCCCAGCCCGCTGCGCAAGATTTACTCGCCGCGCCGAGGAGTGTCCATTTGCATTCAGCCAATCGCCGCCCGCATTGCCGTGACGACGGGCATGTACGTCAGTGACCTCGCCACGGGCAATGAGACCTCGTGGTCGGCCGGGGTGCCAGGCTGGGTGACAGTGCCGACGAGCGCTCATGTTGGCGAGCGAACGGATGCCCCGCGGGTCTTCATCAGCTACCGACGCCCCGTGCGGCCCATCGTCGCCATTCGCACGCTCTCGGGTGTCACATGCAACGACGCACCCAAAGCCTGCTGGTCCTCCCTCGGCGCCGAGTGGGAGCAAGCCGGCAATGGATTGCTCGGGGACACTGCCGCCGGCAACAACATTCTCTGCGTCAAGCGAGCCAGCATCGAGCGACCCGAGGCCGCTGATGCCGGTCGAGTCTATGGCAACGTGCTCACGGACGTCGCTGTCGTCGACTCCGCCAAGGCCTGCGGGCAAAGCTTTCAGACCCGTGTGCCCCTATCGAAAGCATGGAGTCTCTGCGGGGCATTTGGCGACGCGACTCGTGCGGAGGGCGGGTTCATCGGTGAGCTCATGCTCCAAAACGAGGACAAAGGCATCGTGTCCATGACCGTGGGCACCACGACCACGACGACGACGACGGCAACAATTCGCAGCGTCCAGATGGGCGACCTCAACGTCCAGGGCTCGAGTCGGTCGGTGTTCCTCCGCTTGCGATACCAGAGCCTCCGCACAAACGCCAGCAGCAAGAAGAACGGCAGCCAGTTCACTGCGCACGTCCGTCCACTGGCCCACAAGTCCACCGGTGATAGTAGCGCGACCTTGCCGAGCAAGCCCCCGCTGATGGCGCGACTGGTACCTGGGACCACCAAGGCGCTCGTCGTCCCGACGGAGGTCCCCAGTCGCGGCCTCCCCATTTCCGGCGACACGGCCCGGGCGACGGCCGAGGGCCTCACGTTCAAGGTCCTCCAGCTCGCGGATCTTCACATGACCGGGGACCCGGACCAGGCGTGTCGGGACCCCCCGCAGGAGCTCGCGGCTTGCGGGATCAAGTGCACTGAGGCCCTCACGACGGCCTTTGTCGAGGACCTCCTGGACAGCGAGCGGCCGGACCTGGTCGTCCTCACGGGGGACAACGTCCAGGTCGATGATCCCAAGGACCTCGCGGCGCGTCGGGCGGCGCTGGCGGCGGTCGTCGGGCCCATGGAGGCCCGGAAGGTCCCGTATGCGGCCATCTTCGGCAACCACGACGACGAGAGCGGGTGGTCCCGTGAGGCCATCGCCGAGGGGCTCATGGCCGGGGCGTCCTCGTACATGGAGCGCGGGCCCCGGTCGATCACGGGCGTCGGAAACTACGCCCTGAGCGTCCGCGCGCCGGTGGCCGGGCCCTGGGGCCCCGTCGGCGCGGACGTCTTCCGGCTCTACTTTCTCGACTCGAACGCCTACGTCAACCGCACGGCGTACCCCAATGTGACCTCCGAGTACGACTGGATCCACGCCGACCAGATCGACTACTATCGCTCCCTGAGCAACGCCAGTCGCAGTGGTGGTGCAGGAGGGGACAATCGAACGGCGACGACGCCACCACCGGCGATCATGTTCTTCCACATCCCCATCCCCGAGTACGCACTGACGACCGGCGGCAGTGGGGGCAACGGGGACCCGCGCCACGGAGGCGAGCAGAACGAGCGCGTGAGCGCACCGTCGGTCAACAGCGGGCTCCTGGATGCGCTCGCGGAGGTCGGCGAGGTCAAGGCGACGTTCGCCGGCCACGACCACGTCAACGACTTTTGCAACCTCCAGCGAGGCGTGCAGCTCTGCTACGGCGGCGCCGCGGGCATGGGGCGGGCGTATGGTTCCACGGGCTTTCGCCGCCGGGCGCGGGTCATCGAGTGGCGCGTGGGCGCGGACAATCGCCGCCGCCTCGTGTCCTGGAAGCGACACTTCGGGCGCGACTTTGGCCAGCCCCAGCAACAGGAGGTGCTGTATGAGCGGAACTAAACTAATTGTATTGTCAAATTTTGCTTTACGTATTATTTTTTTGTATTTCCGAGAGTGACCTTCCGGTGGTGTTGGGTTAGTCATAAGAGGTTTAAACCGTCTTAAAACACTACTACCGCATCTCCGATTTTTTTTGTATCTGCCCGCATTGCATCTTTATCAAGCTCCATCCACATTTCGACGACTACACCAACGGTCTCTCCGCTCTCGATGAACCCGAACGCGATCCCCTTCACGCCTCCGCTGCCGCCGCCACTGCCATCGAACCCTGCACCGCCGCCGCCGCCCATTCCCGCGCCCGCCTCGGCATCGACCCGGCAGGCGTCGGGCAAGAAGGCCAACAAGGTCTGGGCAGCAAAGAAGCAGCAGCAGCCGACCGAGGGAGCTGACGAAGTGCCGACACCCCGGGCAAAGACCGATCGTCGGTCCAAGACCGCGCCATCAGCAGCGACCCAACGTACCCCTGGTGATGGGGGCTTGGAGACCAAGCCCACGGCCGCGAAGAGTAAAACGAGCAAGTCGCCGACGTCCCCCGCGAATGGCGGCGAAAACGCGGTCAAGGCCAAGGACCCCGCGATCAAATCTTTGAGCAGTGGCGACGCGGATGCATCTCGGAAGGGCAAGAAACCCAAGCAGCCGCAGCAAAAGGCGCCCGCGGAGCCCAATGCGCACGGTGGAGACAAGAAGAAGAACAAGAAGAAGAAGGAGGAGGATGGCCGTCCGTCCAAGAACGATCCAAAGCCTCCCGCTACGAGCCGCAGCGCAGAGGAACAAGATCAAGCCAAGTCCAGAGTCCGAGACAATGAGAAGAAGGCGTCAGTGGGGGCAAAGGGCGGTGAAGACGACGGCCATGCGCGGAAGGCCACGAAGAACGACGGCGGCCCCTCCAGAGATGGCGGCAAGCCGACCAACAGAGAAGCACCGAAAGGTGGCAGCAAGATGCGCAAGGACGAGAAGAAGAGCAACTCTATCGAGGGCGGAAAAGCTCGATCCAACAAAGCAACATCGACGACGGCGAGTGCAGACGACTTGGTGGCCATGCTTGCAATGATCCGCAAAGGCACGATTCCAAGTACCCCGACATCGCCAATGACAGTGCTCATGGTCGCCGAGAAGCCGAGCATTGCCGATTCGATAGCGAAGGCCCTTGCAAACGGTGGGTACCACTTTCGAAGCGGGAAAACGCCCGTCCACGAATTCCCGGGGCATTTCGAGGGCCAGTCGTGTATGTTCAAAGTATGTTGGCATTCCTGCAAGCACACTACTCGATCACCTATGTAACGAGACTGAGTTGCACTATGGTCCACCTAGGTGACATCTGTGACCGGCCACATTTACAGCTGCGACTTCCCGCCTGAGTATTCGAGTTGGGACACTGTTGAGCCCGTGACACTCTTTACAGCTCCGACGATGAAGAAGATGGAGTCACCGGGAGTGTTTCGTCAGCTTCAAAGCGAAGGAAAGGGGGCAGACATTCTCGTTTTGTGGCTGGACTGCGATCGTGAGGTACGATCGTCACGTGCTGTCGAGCATAAAGTCTTTTGCGTTGGACCAATATACGACACCTCCAGGGAGAAAATATTTGTTTCGAGGTGATCGATGCAGTCAAGTCGAAGATGAAAAAGCATTTTCATGGCGAGCCCATCGTATTGCGTGCAAAGTTCTCGGCAGTAAACAAGTCGGACATCAAAAAGGCAATCGACAATCTCATTCTTCCCAACGAGAACGTCGGTATTATTGAGATGTGCAAACGACCACTTAAGCTTGCAACTGATCAAAAGTTGTTTGAAAACTGGATGATTGCAGGAAGCGTTATCAGTAGATGCCCGTCAGGAAATGGATCTGAAAGTCGGCGTTGCATTCTCACGTTATCAAACCCGATACTTCCAAGGCAGGTACGGCGACTTGGACTCCTCTCTTGTTTCATACGGTCCATGCCAGACCCCAACACTTGGATTCTGCGTTGATCGCCATAATGAGGTATGATGATGAATACCCAGGTGGTCAGTCTCGACATGTGCTGATTCCCAAAAATGCCATGATGCATACAGATCGAGTCATTTGTCCCGAAACCATTTTGGGCTCTGGACGCAGAAATTCTGAAGAGTGGGCATAATGTCAAACTGGAATGGGATCGTGGCCGTTTGTTCGACCAAGAGGTGTGAATGGTTCGGATGGAGTTTATTCCAGTATGTGTTAATTGTGGTCGCGTTCAGGCTGCTGTAGCTTTCCACAATTCCCTGAAAGATATTGGTCAGTCAACGTCGCGTGCAATAGTTTCCAGCTCCAGCTAACACTTTAATTGTAGGGATGCTTCGTGTTGTAAAAGTCAAGAAATCGGAGACAACCCGACCGCGACCAACGCCACTGAACACGGTGAACATGCTTCAGGTACGGTGAAAATAGATACTTCGATTCGTAGCCATACTGAACACTCCGTTGTACTATAGCACGCGTCGAAGACGCTTAGTATGGGCCCGTACACAGCAATGCAGGTCGCGGAGCGTTTGTACCTCCAAGGTTACATTTCCTACCCTAGAACAGAGAGTACATCCTATCCCGACAGCTACGATATTCGCGGCACATTGGCACAGCATGCTACGAACGCTGTACGTTTGAGTGTTTCGGTTGCCAGTCAAGCATTGGATCTAATTGCGTGCATCTCCTTAGTACTGGGGCTATCACGTCCAAGATTTACTGCGATCAGGCTATCAAAAACCAAAGAAAGGTGTTGACGTCGGTGATCATCCACCAATCACGCCGGTGCGCTCGGCATCACCAGACGAGCTCCCGGGTGATATGGGGAGGTTGTACGACTTTATCGCCCGATATTTTATTGCAACTGTATCCCCGGATGCGAAGTATGTACAGTGTTCCTCTGATTCATGCGAATTATCGTCAACTTTAACCGATTCGCTTTCGAACAGGCTCCTTGCAACGAAGGTGCAATTTAGCTGTGGTGAAGAAGGTTTCAGTGTGTCTGGTCACCAAGTCATCACAAAAGGTTTTACAGAAGTTATGGTTTCCACCAGCTTGGGGGATACAGTTCTTCCTGACTTCAACGAAGACGAACTCATTCCGCTTTCGTCAATTTCGGTGCGGAAGGGGTTCACAGCACCCCCTGGCTATCTGACGGAATCCGAACTCATCGGGTTAATGGAGAAAAATGGAATCGGAACTGATGCGAGCATTCCTGCTCACATCAACAACATCTGCGAGCGAAACTACGTTCATCTAGGCACTGGTCGCACACTCGTCCCAACACCACTTGGAATTGTCCTCGCTCGTGGATATCATAAGGTGGATCCTGAGCTTGTGCTGCCGCGTGTCCGGGCCTCTATTGAAGAACAGTGCACGCTGATTGCCAAGGGCACTGCTACAAAGGCGGATGTTTTGAGTACTGCTCTCACGATGTTCAAGAACAAGTTCGAAAATTTTGTCCAGAAAATCGCGCTCATGGATGCGCTCTTCGTCACCACGTTTTCTCCCCTTGAGGCCACCGGGAAGCCACTGTCCAAGTGTGGAAAGTGTTCGCGTTACATGAAATACGTGAGTCATCGACCCCAGCGACTGCATTGCGCTGCGTGTGACGAGACCTACAATCTTCCGCAAAATGGTACGATCAAGCTCTACAAAGAGTTGCGATGCCCGGTGGACAACTTTGAGCTTGTTTTATTCTCGCTGGGGAATTCCGAGCGTGCCATGGGCAAGTCATTTCCACTTTGCCCCCATTGCTTCAATCACCCTCCGTACAGCGGCATGGAGCACATGGGGTGTGATTCGTGCCTCAATCCAACGTGCAAACATTCCCTGATCTTCAATGGCGTATTTCCATGCCCGGGGGCTCTTGACAATGCCGATGCACCTGCATGCACTGGGACCATGGTACTTGATGTCAACAGTAAACCGAACTGGAAAATGGCATGCAACACGTGTAACCTTTTGATCAAGTTCCAGAGCGCAGTTCCTATCCACACGGTCAAGCCCCAGCAGGGAGAAGATTGCCCAGAGTGTGGATCTAGCCCACTCCAAGTCACATTTCACAAGGACAAAACCCCGCTTAAGGGTGGAGCTACGACCTATTCCGGCTGTATCTTGTGTGATGAGTTTCTCAATGGCCTGACGGAAATGAAGCGCGGTCGTATGAAGCATATCGATTTGGTCAAACGTCGAAATGCAAATCGTCGAGGGCGAGGCAGGGGCCGTGGTCGTGGCCGGGGTCGAGGAGGCGGAAAGACTGGCGGGTTGCTTTCCGTTTACGATTTCTAATGCAATGCCCGGTACAACAATGAGGTCAACTTTATGTACACTTGATGCTTCCGTAACAACTACTCTGAAGTATCATTGGCTTCTACATCCAGCAAAAATCTTATGGGAAACGAGATCGGGTCTACGATGTTCGTACCCCAGACGATGGTACCCGCGGTTCAACCTTTAAGGAGCGATTGAAGCACGACTCCGCATCAGGATATTGTAATGAAGCACACACATGGTCCTGTAATACGTCTGCTGTCAGAAGGTATTCTATTCAGATAGCTCCGGGTAGCACGCACCAATACACGTTTATCCAAAGGCAACAAATACGGTGTTGACTGAAATGAAAGAAATTTCTTCACCACACCACCGAGAACTCGAATCTGCAAAGAAGATCGTTGTCAATACCTGCGAGCACGTGCAGCAAGCAGACTCAGATCTCACCTTCTTGAAATTGATGAGATCGCCACTCACACGATCAGGATATTCCTGAATCGCAATTACGTTTTGGATAACCAAACCAAGGTATGGAATCATTGGAGGTGCGGCATCTTTCATTAACTTGTTCAGCGACCTGAGTTGAAGTCAAGGTGGTCAGTGAGGGATCAGCTTCGAAATCCACAACCACAGCAACTAACCTTGCTCCATTTTCGGTGTATTTCTTGATCTCATGCCACTGGTCCCTAACTTGAGCAGGAAGTCGACTCCAGGTCATCTTCAGACGGAAGATACTGGAATCGTTTGTCGCGTTCATGATGGCCATGAATCCGTCAAAATTCTGCAATGGTTGTAAACACGCTGCTGCAACCTGGGGTACAGTGATTCGCGTGAGCCGTGATAGGGTCTACACAATTGCACGAAGTATCGAGCGAACCTTGATGAAATGGGCAAGAATTTGTGCTCTCTGATCGGGGTCGTCTCGTGCTAAAATTTGATTGACCACCCAGATTGAAATGTGGTTGTGAAGCTGGCGCAGGCGATCGTATGACGGTGTCTTTTCAGCAGACTTCTTGGATTCGAGTAGCTCCGATCCTAATAGTAGTGCAATTAGCAACAACGCAAACGACATTTCTCCAGACCATGACCGACTTACCTCTGATCTGGCTGAATAGATAATGTTGAAGGACCGTCAATTGCTGTGCGATAATACTAACGTCTATGTCGAGAAGCCTGAGTCGAATTGAAGTGTTACAAACGAATATGACAACATCATCATTCAACAAGCGTACCATAGGCGAGCCACTCGGTCAAGAGCAGATACCCTCCCGCGTGGAATCGGAATCATTGATTTCCTGTCAACTGGAACCAACGGTGACTCTGCATCTGGCAAAACCAAACATGCCTTTGACGCTTCCTTATTCCACACCCCGGCTATAGACAATCGTCGCCTCATAGTTTCACTGATGACTTCCATGCCAAATGTAGACGCATACTTATCGTCGTCAAGAAATTTCAGCGTCGGATTGGCCACCCTTGATGCCCTCATGAATGCTTGAAGCGACGAGTAGGACTCTTCACATGGTGAAACAACCCTAAGGTCATACAGCCGTTTCCCACGCACTGCTTGAACGAACATTGGTAGAACCGAGGATGTGAGCCATTTTGCGCACTGAGAATCTTCATCGAAGTTGAAAGGGAAGATTTCAGAGCAAAACTCGTACATCATTTCACAGACATCATTGTCCAGTTGTACTCGCTGGAGAAAACTTTGAACCATCGTGTCCACCGCATGCAATGCCAATCTTCGAGCGTACAGCAGATTGGCCGTTCCGTTGCTCGTGTTCATTGTCATACGTAGATGATCGATGATCCATTTGAACGAAGGTAGTCCCATGGTCCATATCATTGCAGCAGCATCCTCAACTTTGTAGTCTTCACAGCGGAATAACGAGCTAACTATGGCAGGCATAGTCCCAGCGGCAACCTCAGGTGTTCCGTCGCGGTCTTCAATCACCAAATTCTCACTTGTGTCTTCAGCACACTGAATCCCATCCAAATATTCCTGGAATTCAGACTGCGGATTAGTGTCATCTTCATCTCCGATCGACTCCTCTGTGTCTGTTGTCGGCTTCAAACTTGGAGAAGCGATCATAACCATTGCCTGTTTGCCGAAAATGTCACGAAGATCGACACGATCGCTGCTCATTTTGCTTTTTATGAATTGAAAAACATCGTTCCCTCCATATTGCGCAGCAAAGTGAAGTGGCTGGCGATAGTGATTGCACACTGCACCGACGTCAGCCCCACAGTCAATAAGGAGGTCGATTGTCTCCATGATCGACGAGTTGTCAATGTGGGTTTGACTATTTTGCGATGCCTTGTCTGGATCTGCCCACGTAAATCCATGACCTCGTGATACTGCAACCATCAACGGGGTAACACCATCGCGATTTCGAATGTCAACATCGCAACCCTTTTCTATGAGGAGTCGGCAGATATCGGTCGAAGCAATGGACGCAGCAAAATGAAGTGGAGTATTTCCGCTTAAGTCGGGGATCTCAGGTTGGACGCCGTAGTCCAGGAGGGCTTCGACGCAAGCTTGATGGCCTTCTTTCGCGGCATATGACAGAGCACTCATACCATGTTGCCAGTTTCGAGCATTCAAGTCGATGTTTCCATTCGCTTCCACAAGCACATCAATTCCATTCACGCATCCTTTTTCGGCAAGCAGCATGAGCGGGGTGTTACCAGAAATGTCAGGCGAATCCATGGCTGCTCCGTGATTGATTAGTTTTCTGATGATCATCACAACCTTGTCTGATGGGCGAAAATTGTGAAGAGCGCTTTGACGAATCGAATTTCCGACAACTAGAGAAGTTGACGAAGCAGAAGGTGCTGGGAGTGTACAAGGACTACCCACCATGTGCAACGCACTTCGACCAAACTCGCCAACCGTTTTTGCCTTCGCACCATGCTGTAGAATGTATGAAACAACGTTGAAGTGCAGCGCACTCACAGCAATATGAAGTGGAGTATTTCCACCACATTCGTACGCAACATAGTTGACGTCTGCACCGTTGGCGAGCAGCATTTGGACACTTGAGATGTCACCCCTTTGGCACGCGTGCACCAATGCCACATTCCACAACGCCTTATTCGCCGTCAAGATTTTGAAGTAGCTTCCACCAGGAATAAACGCAAGACGGTGAGGGGGTGTTGACTCCTTCAGAAGTGCGATGATATCGCTATACGGCCATAAAACAACGTTCTGGCCGTTCACGGTAACCAAAACGAATCCTCGGTTGATAACAGTACCAAATGTGTTGTATCCATGCTGAGATACTTGTCGCACAACAGCACCATAACGATACGTCGGTTCAGCTTCAAGTTCCAATACATGGCGCCATTCGCCGTCAATGGACAAGGTAATTTGGTCCTTGAAAATATCTTCAAGTACAGCTGGAATACTAACATTGCTGATAAACTCGATGGCATAGTTGAACACGCTTAGAGCAGCGCCATCATCAAGAGATCTTCCAACAGCCCAGGCAGCATTAAGTTCGGACAGCAATAGTTTCAGTGACAGCAGATTCGTCAAGCCACTGTTTGCGAGAACATACGTAAAAATGGGAATCAAGTCGTCGGTTTCCAGCAGATCATTTTCAAGAAGCTGGTCGTGTTCTTCAGCATACGTGGCTCGAATTTCCAAAATTGTTGAATAGAGCACTTCATATTTGGCAGTTGGTAGAATTGTAACGGCTAGTTGGGATAATACCTTTGACGCTTTCCTCCACTCTTTCCATGAGATCTGGTGCAAAGGTATGTTGTAATAGGTTTGATCTTTGCCCTGAAGCCAACGAAGTTTCCTGTTCAAGATGGTGTCGTCTTCCGCGTAGGCTTGGCGGAGGAAGTTTGAGACTGATTCTTGAATCGGTAGAAATAATATTTCCTCAACGTGCCTAGAGATGATGACTCGAAGGTCATCGAGGGCCAACGGCTCAAAATCTTGACTGTTGGATCCATACGCCTTCTCTTCCGCCAAGGCCAGAATGCGCGGTCCATGAGATCGAAGAATCGTCTCTGTCACAGAAGAGTGTAGATCCCGGACCTGACGTAGCGAACTCCCGCTGCGGCATTCGAAGTTTCGAACGAAATTCTTGCATTTGGATGCTTCCGACGACTTTGAGTTGTGGAGCAGTCGACGTAGCTCAGCAAGAATGAAAATCCCACGGCTATCAGTTGGGGCAAGGCTTCGAATCCCTCGCAGAGTGGTTGCACCAACAATACTTCCATTCCCCATCGACTTTGTGCCTACTTCTTCCCGCGCCGTCGAATTTTGCAAATGCCAAACCCAAGCGCTCACGTCTTCGTCATTTTGGCCCTGGCAGTACAACGAGAATACTCCACAAGCGATTTCGAAACAGAACGGTTTCTTGCTCTCGCCAACGTCGACAAAACGCACTGATACTGGTCCGTCCGTTAGGTCAATTTCGCCACGCAATTTTCCAAAATTGTTGCCCTTGTAGTACTGTAAAGACGCCGTGATCTCCCCGGTGATGATGTTTGTGCGCTTCAACAGGACAAAATACCGTCGCTTCCACGTTCGTCTACAAAGGCATCATCATAAGGGGTCAGCAAGAACGTCCACAACTCTGCCCATCCACACAACGCACAGGTGCTGCCCTTGGCGATAGAGCCATCCACTGCGGACAATCTGCCGGACCATATTCGAGTTGTTGTTCGGGAGTGACGGCCGGCCATTATCGAGCAGTGATTCGTGGAAGCTGCTGGCGGTCGTCAGGCGCGTCGCCGATGACGGGCGAGAGAGGCTCTCGCGGGGGAACATCGCCGTCTCGCCCCCACTTCCGGCCACGGTGTCCCGCTGGCGCTTGGGTGACCGTCGGGCGACGTCCCGCCACTTGCGAAGCCGCGAACGATTCCCCGTGGCCGTGGTCGAGCCATTGGCGCCGCCGCCGCTGCCCTTGCGCGCGGCCGCGGCGTCCTCGGCGGTCTGCAGCACGGGGACGTTCTCGAGGTCCTCGAGGTGCCCATTGCCGGCGGCGTCGATGATCACCTGCGGGTCCCCGGCGTCGTCGTCGTCGTCTTCGTCCCCTACTTCTTCCTCTTCTTCCTCCTCGTCGTCGTCGTCGTCATCGTCGTCATCGTCATCATCATCCGAGAAGAACGCGCCCGCGCCCTTGGCCTCGAGCACGGGGATGTCCTCGTCCGTCATGGACCGGGGCTTCTTGCCAAAGAACGACGACCGCGTGATCGCCGCGACCGTCGCCTTGGACGACGGGGGCACGGGGAGCTCCGTCGGGGGCGCACTTCCTCCGGCGACCACCGCCACATCCGCCGCCGCCCCGCGGGCAGACGGAATCGGGGGCTCCGATGGGTCCATCTCATCCAGGAGGAACGCCGAAAAGTGCCGACGGTACGAGCGCCCGACCTTTTCCAGCGACGCCATTCGTGCGCTCGTTTTGCTCGCCGTCGGTCGTTTTGACTCTTTTTCCTAAGGGGGTGTCCGCACTGCGCTGCTCGTGCTTGCGCGCTCGTGCTCGTCGTGCCAGCCGATGCCACACTTGTCGCGCCGGGGCCTGATCGACTGCCACGTGCCAGGAGCCACGTCGTCGTCGTCGTCGTCTGCGCTTGGTGGCCGGCGCCGCGACAGTTTGGGGGGCTCAGGCGGTGGGTGCAATTCGTGTGAGCTCCGTGTGTGTGCGCGCTTCTTGGCCCAGGCCCGCCAGAGTGATGGTCTGACGTTGGCCCTCTCACACACAAACAAAAAGAGCGCCAGCTGGGCGGGAAGAGTGACTGTGGTTGGTGGGGGGTTGGTTCGCGCTACATTCGCGCAACACGTACTGAGTTGTGAGTGGGAGGCGATGGCTACATCGTACTTTGGGTGAAGTGATTCATCTCTTCCCAATGGTCTAATGATCAGGCGGTGGCATCATGGCTCTCGTCGCGGCCGCCAAGGAACGTCGAAAAGGCCTGACTCTGGAGCACCGCCGAGTAGAAGCGCGCGGCGTCCGCGGGCCACTGGCGGCCCTTGTTGCTGGCGTCGACGACCGAGATGGTCCGGTCTGTGCACTCGAAGCGGAAGGCAAAGGTCTCCAGGTGCCCGAGGAGGGCCCGCACCTCGGCGTGAAAGGCCCTGCGGACGGCGTCACGGGGGAAACTCATGCTGGAGGATCCCCCCGAGGTGGCTATGGTCGTACCCTTTGTGGGCGTGAAGAAGGCGACATGGTCTCGGGCGAAGAGCCGCGGCCGGACAAGTCGCTGGAGCTGGTCACGGAGCGCATTCGACCGGAGCGGGGGCAGGCCAACGTCCCCGCCGCCCGTGACCGAGTCGCGATCGAGGTTCACGACGACGAGATCCTCCGAGGGCCTCGGGAGCTCGCAGTGGCGGGCGTAGCTCGTGTGCAGCCCAAAGATGAAGGGCGTCGGGCAGTGGAGGTAGCCCCGCATCCCCATGGGCAGCACCGGAACGTACACGTGGCTCCACGCGAGCGGGAAGATGGCGTCCCGCAGGGCTTCGCCAACGCTCAGCAAAATGGAGTAACTCGATGAGACCAACACGACCTTCTTCTCCTGGAGGATGATAGAGAGGAGTCGCACGACGTGGGCGATCGACATACACTCGAAGAGATCCTCGTACGAGAAGTCGACAGGGGGAAGTGCTAGTTTTGGACTCGACCGTGAATTCACCATCGTGGTAGCTGCTCGCCCACAATGATCGTTGAATGCCTCTCGGGCCCGTCGCATCGCCCCATCAACGTCCCATGCGCCCAGGGCATCAATGGCATCCGGGACGAACGAGGGTCCCACCGATTCCGCAAACGCGCTTAGATACACACGCAGACTGTCGTGAAGCTTGAAACGCGAGATGATACACACACCGTAGACATTCCCATCGCCACCAGTCGTTGATCCAAAGCGCCAGATGGCCCCCGACACTGCATTCTCGCCACTTCCGGCGAGAAAATTGAACGCCACGGCGGGCAACTTGCTCGCCTCCGCCAGGGACATTGTCTGGGGTGTGCTCTCGGGGAGGAGAAAGTGTTCCACCGAACCATGCAACATGGATGCTTCGTCAAGAGAAAGTGATATGAACAGGTTTCGGTAGACGAAGCGCTGGGATTGCGTCTCTCTTGGATCTGTTGCATGACCATCGTTCCCCCGAAACACGAAGACAAGCGATACACTTGCAGAAAACAAGTCGTCCGTGTAACTTGAATTGTTTGACTCTCGACTCCAAAGCCGGGCAAGATCGTGTGCATGTGGTGACATGACGGCGGTCTGGTGAAAAGATATTCGATTTACCCGCAGAAGTTGCATCAAGTCATCCGATCGTGACGAGTTCATGGACGATGATGAGGCAGGCTGGATAATGAAATCACGATAGAGTGCACTCGTGACAAAGCTCGAGAAACGCTCGAAACTCACGCGCTTGAAGTCGGCTCTGGTCTGTGTGCGCATTGCATCAAGTTTCTCAATCACTCGCGACATTTTCAACATATCCACATCATCCTGATCTTCGATTTGCTGAATATGTGCGCAGACGTCGTCCTTTAGCCGAAGGAGAAGGGGCGACGTGCTAGGGAGGGAAAGCGCAGCTTGCTTCCCCTGCAAGTATCTCCGACTCAATAGGGATAGTTCTCTCTGAACACGGGAACAGGCTTTCGTCATTGCTGGAGTGTCTGGCGCAGCCTGTTGCACAGCAACATGGAGTCGACGGAGCTTGAACTTCACGTCCATGATAAAGCTTAGACGGTGATGATGTGAGGAGCGAAACAGATATACCCAGAATACTGTGCAACACCACTCGCTTTCGAGGACTTGGTCAAAGGTCAGTACCAAGAGTCTGTCGTCATGATCCCAACTGGCCTGTTGCTGCTTTTGCTGCTGTAGATGGGACAAAAGCTGCGAGTACTCCCTAGTTGTGCGGAATGTTGAGTCGTACACCTCGCGCAACTTCTCGCGCACATGGTGATACACCACATCGAATAGTGTTTTGGGCAACGCGGTGGCCAATACCGTAATGGCGCTTGCTGTATCGTTCGGAAGCTGGTAGGTCTGAACAATTCCTTTGACATCCATCCCCATCTGATAGAGCTCCTCCCATTGCGGTCTTGGTACCATTGGGCATAAAAAGCGATCCACAATTGTGGTTGCCATCGACACTTGTGATTCGAGACTTGGTATGGTGTCCTGAGCGAGGAGAGCCTCGAACTCATCGATCGAATACAGCAGCGTAAGTAGCCACTCTTCCCCGGAGAAGCACGTGTTGATGAACTCGGCAGCGATCTTGGGATCTGCGAGACAGTCTTCCAATGGAAAAGCATCCAACTGGAGCGCTGAGTTGGTTTGAGCAAACGAGACAGCCTCCGCAACTGGTGTCACAGAGCGGCTCGCAAGCGACAATGAGCGAATGCGTGAGGAGGGCCGAGGCACTGCTTCGACTTCAGTTGACGACGCGGAACGGTCGCGACGAAGAAATGAACTTGAACTCGTCAGTCCCGACGCGCTGCCCGAATTGGAGAAACCATGGATGCCGATGGATTGTCTTGCACTGGATCGTGTCGATGTTGAATGAAAGCTCTGGCGTGTTGGTACTAGTATTGGTGGATCGGTCGACGAAGCCTGTAATGTCTTCATTTTGTCGTAGATGTTTCCAATGAGCGAGTGTCGTTGCCGAGGCTCAGCGCTGTCCACGCCCATGGAATTTGGATTCGGACGAGACGAGGTATTCATCGTAGAAGTAGAGGTGTGATCGTCTCTTGTTGCCGTCGCAAAGGACTCGTCTCCATGGAGCCACCCGACGAGCCCTCCTTTTTTCTGGAAACGGGTGAGGGCCTCCCGCTTTTGGCTCGCCGCTCGCTGGGTCTTTTCCTTGACGACTTGCAGTTTGGCCGATGCGCCGCTTAGCGATAAGAGCGAGAGTCGCGAAGCTGACTCTCGTCCCGTATCGTGATCGTCGTCACCGTCGGCTTCGAGATCCACGGACTCTTCGCCGCTGCTCCCGCTGTTGCTCCGCCAACTGCGTCCCCTGGGAGAGCACCCAGCATCATCCGCAACGTGCCCATCATCGCCGTTTCCATCACCAGCGCCATCGGGACTGGAGACGAAGCAGTCGAAGTTCATAACCCGGGCGCTCTCGATCCCCGACGTCGTTGCTGCCTCCTCTGTCGGCGGCGGCTGGACGAGACACTCGACGTCACCAAACCCACACGGGCCGACCAGTGTCGGGGAATCGGCGCGGCTGTTGCATGGTGTGACCTCGTCCGAACCCGGCGGGGTCATGGGCTCGAAGAGGACCTCCTCATCGTCGTCCTTTGGGCTATGATCGTCGGGGTCCCTGGCGCTTCTGCCGTCGCGTCCGTTCTGGTCGTCCGCGGTGTGCATGGGGTCGGTCGCGGATGGATCGTTAGAGGCCTCGATGAGGTTCAACGCGAGTTCGAGTGTCAAGGAGGAGGACATCTTGCGCACGCCGGCGTTCACTGGTCCAGACAGAACCTGGGGGTCGAATAGGGCTGGTGCGCGCGCGGCACGATCTGATCGACGTGGCGTGGCGTAGCGATCGGCGATCGGCAACAGCCGCCACGGACCGGCGTTGGCGTTGGCCCTCTCAGCCTCCGCTTCGAGCAGAGCTGACGTTCACCGTCGCAGACGCCATCACGACGGGCAGTATTTCGGGCGCACTCATGCGGGACGTGCGTCAGCGCCTCTGCCGGGGCCTTCCGCGACCCTTCCACGGACTCCGAGCTATCGCAACGCCAGGCAGGCCACCACCGCCTCTGGCGCGCGGGACACGCCCCGTGTCGCCGCTGCATACGGGTCCTGGAGCGCTGGCAACCAGGGACAACCCCTGCGAGGAGAGTTTATGGTGGTTTGTTTCATGACGTCCTCACACCTTCATCAGCTGCCAATGTAATGAATTAAACGTTAGGGGGCCTCTCACACTTCGAAGTGGACAGTACGTGCACATCGTTTCGTTGGGTTGTGTGTTTTTTCACCGTGGAATCTCACGAATGTAACGTGTACAACCCAAACACTTGTTATGACAAATCACAAACCAGCCAGCCGACAAGATCTTTTATTTATTCGGCGAGCTTGTGAGGAGAAATGACGGAGGGCGGCCGCCAAGCCACCAACTGGACACGGGCAACCACAACACGCGATGCCATTTCTCACACTTGTCATGTCCACAAAACTTGTCTCTCTAAAGTACATCCCGCAACGAAAACATGTCGCGCTAATCCTTACAACTACTGTCGTTCATCTCTTGGCCATCGTCCAGCACTCGTCATTCGTCTACTCTTCCTTCGCGCCTTGCTTCTAGTACGGCTCGTAAAAGCCCGTCATTTCCAGGATCATCTCGGAGAACGCGACCTGCCGACGTCGGTCGTCCGGGGTCCACAACGCCAGCTCATTCGCTTGGATACCCTGGACATCAAGCCGCGCCTGGTACAATTGAACGTGCACGTGCAACTGCCGGACGTGACCGTCGGCATAGCGATCCACCGGGACGAGCGTCATCCGCAAGTAATACGACGGGCCGTCCAGCGCGTACGAGCTCACGTCCACGTCCAGCGCTGTTGCCCCATCGTCCATTGGCCGCATGGCGGTGCAATAGTCAATGTGCAGCGACCCCGGCCCCATGGCCTCCCGAAAGAACCTCGGCGTGAGTCCATTCGGCAAGTGCTCGAGCACATGCCACTGGCCATCGATCAGGAGCTGACTCCATAGTTCCGGGAAGATGGTCCAGCCCGTCCGCACGTGCATACGCGTCGCCGTGGTACTCAGTCGAAGCTCGAAACTGTCGGCGCCAGTGAGGAGGTGGATGGCCGCGAACGCGGACAGACCACCCAACCCGCTTGAGACGTCAAACGACGTAGTTACTGCTGGTGAGGATGCCCTCTCCGACAAGGAGACGCAGCGCCAGCGGCCATTGAACGGCGCGGCGGCCGAACCATGGATGTTGTTATCGATCGGCGGGGCCATCGCCCCCGCGCACTGCTGGAGTTGATCACAAAAGCCTTGGAGCCCAAGGAGGCTCGTGTTCCGTAGGAGTCGCCGCACAACGTCCAGAGTCGCACGGGGAATGCCTTCAAATTCTGGATCATCTTCGTAGATGCACGTAACAATCTCATCGACCAAGAGGTCGAGAGTCATGCCTTCGCTGAGCCCCGGGAGGACGCGTTCAATCGCTTGCACCACCATCGCCGCCCACTCCACGAATGCATCGACTTGTCCCGCCGGGGGCAGCCGCGCGCACCGGCGCATGTGGGCCACAATGTGGTTCAAGATGTCGCGATGGAGAAGGCTCACGCACAGATCCACACAGAGATGCAAGAGCCCACTCCACTTTCGATACCACTGGGTCATTCGAATCGGGACTCGTCGCCGCCGTTGGGTCGCGCCCATGAGCACGTGGGTGAGATGCGGCAGCCAGTGCCCACCGCGCCCCCTGCCGAGTACGTCCTCCGGGGGCCGACCGTTGACGTTGCTGAGAACTTGACTTGTCCGTGTGACGAGCATCTCGTGGGAGATCCACTCGACTTCGATCGCCGCGACGAAGTTGACCAGAATGTTCAACTTGGTCAGCGCCTGGACCGTGGGCTGGTGCCGATGCGTCAACAAGACTTCGTTGCGTGGATCCGGGAATACCGGAGACGGCCCCACGGGGGAGTCGTGCGGAATAGACGCTGAGTGTGGCGGGAGTGTCGTGGGAGGCAGCGCGGACGTGGCAGGCGCGAAACCCGTCATTACCGAGTGAGAACCGTGCGCAGATGGCGGCGCAGGTACCACGGCCGGCGCCGCCTCCATCGCCTCCTGCTCGTCGTCGTCGATCTTCCGATACGATGAAAGCGTAAAGGGCGTCGAGGCGGCCATCCCCACGACCTCCCACGTCGTGGGATCCGAGCGATCCGGGCGGAAGACATAGGCCCGGAACTGATGCTGGCAGGCGCGCTTGCGCTGACTTGTCCCGCTCTTCCAGTCGTATTCCCAATGGTGGCTCTCCCCGTCGCCTTGGTTTAGGACAAAGATCCGTGAGTGCGGGGGCATGGCCTGCGGAGCGTGTACGGCAACCGACTCGGGATTGACCTCGGGCCCGGGGACCCAGATGACGTCCCGCTGTCGACTTTGTTGCACGTGCGTCGCGGGGAGCCGCTCACCGATGCGGAGCCCCGTGGTCAGTGGGTCATCGGGATCATGGATCTCAAAGCGCCCATACACCACGAGCTCATGGAGCAACTCGAGGGGCGCAGCGAGGGCGAGATCGTCGAGGACCCACGTCGCGGGTCGCTCATCGTCGTCGTCCATGGCCGCATCAGGGGCTTCTGTGTGCGTGGACTTGTCGTGGATCGTGACTTGGACGTGGAGGGCCGAACCGCAGTAGCTCCGTGGCCGGTGGGTCGGGCAGCAGTGCGGAAAGCATCGGAGAATCTAATGAGGACAAATGGACAGAGCGGAACATTCATTAATCCACGGCACTCGGTGATTGATCCCCATCTCGCTAATCATCGCGTTGCGATGGGGCTGAGGGGGGGGGGCTGCACCGTCTCCACGGACGCACCTTGGCCATTCGCGTGCGGTTGCTCCTGCAGCGAGCGGAGGCAGCAGCAGCGGAAGCGCGTCATCAACATTAAGAGGTCCGTGGACCCATCGTCGTGCACACAAACACATCCAGATTGCATTCAGTGGTCAGTTTGTGTGAGAAGGATGGAGAGGGGGGGGGATGACCTTCCCTCGCGACCTCCGATCGGAGCTTACCGTTTGTACTCGGTTGCGAACATGGGCTGGTCCTGGTGGGGACAGCCCAGGATCCGGAGCTCACAAGCGAGCTCCATGGCTCGCGAGCGGCGGCGGGGGTGGCTACGACTCGGCGGTGTCCGCGCTTCTCGTATCCAAATGGGAAATGACTTGACTGGGGCAGGGGGACGAGCGTGCTAAGTCGTGAGGCATCTGCCTCGTCCATTCTCCGGGTTTCGACGCGACCAAATCGAACCAAACGCCCCACCCCCGAGACAGACGACGGACGGACGGACGGCACGAGTGGCGCCTGCTTTCAGGAGTCCAGCCGCTCGCGCGTTGCAGCAGCAGGAGCAGCAGTGGCGCGCGCGACCCCCTGAACGGAAAACGCTCGCAATTGGCAACGAAACGCTCTCAGGAGCCCACCGCAGCAGCAACAACGCAGCAGCAGTCGTCGGCAGTCGGCAACAGCAGCAGCAGGAGTCGACCGGAGCCAGCCGACGCGCCCGGTCAAAAACTCCACTTGCTCCACCTAAACTGGGGGGGCTTTCGGGGGGTGGGGGGTCGCCGGGTGTGTCATGTGTTAGGCGGTGGCTGCTGTCGCGCCTGCCTGCTGGAGTGCGCCCCCCCCCGGTGTTTTCAAAACACAAGCGAGCAAGGAGCAGCCGGAAGACACAAACGCTTTGGGGCTGGTTGACAAGAGCCGAGCCCGCAAGCAGCAGGGGGACAACGGCTGTGTCCAAGGGGATTGACCACTTGGACATTGTGCCGTTTTGTATGGGTGGCCCAGGTGGAGAA